>WSYH01004911.1:0-48731 GCA_036426205.1 Ascaphus truei
GACACTAACTCACTTCTTGAGCCCTTACTAACAGGACAGCCAGCTAATCTGGTCATGCCCAAAACATGCTACACAAAGGTTAACCGATACGTATAAGAATAAAGTCTTATCTGTATATCAGCTCCAGCAACAAACAGGAACACGGTTCCGGGGAGCAGGCTGTGTCCAGCCTCTCAGCAATCTATATCTTTATCCTGGGTTGGGGTCCCAGCTGGTCCCAGCAGCCTAGCTCCTCGCAGGACTGGGGACCAGAGCAGCAGCTGCTACGGCTTCCAAGCCGGGAGAGTTCTCTCCACCTTCCTGTGGAAAAACAAGCTCCCTGTGTGTGTGTCACTTCCTGCTTTTAAACCTGCAGTCTCTCAGGCCTCCTGCTTAATTAGGCTGCAGGTGTGCTTCCTTCTGTCTGAGGAGATTAACACTCTGTGAACTGGCTGCAGCGTCTCTCCATTCACTATTCCAGCCTACTGAGTCAGTGACTCTGTCACAACTGTTGTAATATAAATATAAATATACATCCTATATATACCGTTGTAAGATAAATAGAGATATACAAAAAATGTATACTGCAGTACTATAAATATAAATAGACAAAATATATATACTGTTGTACTATAAATATAAATATACAAAAGAAATATACTGTTGTAATATAAATATAAATATACATCCTATATATACCGTTGTAAGATAAATAGAGATATACAAAAAATGTATTCTGCAGTAGTATAAATAGACAAACTATGTTGTAATATAAATCAACAGAAATAACAACAGTATTACAGTAGATACAGAACTGTACTGTAGATGTACTGTACGTACAGTTTTCTATATTTTTTTTTTGTTGCTAAGTTTTATACATATACTTACGCGTTAGTTACCCTTGGTGCCCTTTTGCGGTCTCTGTTTTTTCCGTATGCATGATAGCACACGGTGGTTTGTGGCACAACGAGGCCAGAAGCAGCTAACCAGCGTTGGATATCAGCAATTCGGTGTCCGCTCGTGTACATCTCCTTAATTCGCATGCTGAGATCCTTTGAAATCTTTTTAACAGGCATTGCTGCGAGTAGAAAGAAATACAAACACAAGAATGTATATTTGATGTTTAGTCGATGTGTATTCTACAGTACAGTATGTGCAGTCAATACACAAAATGGATGGTGTATTTATACGGTAATGACTCACATTAGAGTACGCCCACTTTCAACACCTGTACCTGGTCACCATGCATAAAAGGTTACAGACTTTGCATACTTAGCCCACCACTCCATGATCTGAACTTGCCCTTGTCCATATACTGCATTGTGCCACCTGCTTCCATGGAGCAACCCCGGTTCTATGGACGCAAGAACCTACTCACCTCTGCCGTGCCTGTCAAGCTGAAAAAGCGAAAGGCGGTTGCCGTTTCCACGCCAAGGGCAAAGCGACAGGCTAAGGCATATAAAGAAAACCTTCTGCTGACCCCAAAGGCTAAGGGTTTTCATTGACGTCAGCCTCATTATGTGAAGAAGATATACGGTGATGTACTCTCGACACAAAACGAATGGGAGCCAACCCATCGAATCCGCAGACCACTTCCTCACATATGCTTTGACGACTGCTGTACCTGTCCCGGAAATCTGCAGCCCATCTTCTCCACCCCCATCTTCTCCGGTTCCATCTGACGACGCTGCCGCCTCTGAAATCCACGGGTCACTGTCTCCTTTGGTCTTGGACGACTCTGCTTCTCGCCCGGAAATCCAAAGGTCACTTTCTCCATCCCTCTTCGACGACGCTGCCGCTTCTCCTCTACCGGGTATCCAGAGGTCACCTCCTCCACTCTCCATCGATGCCGCTTCTGTCCATGGAACCCCCATCTCATCCTCCGTTGCACCCATCCCCCCAGATGTCCAGACGCCATGCACAAGAAGCAGCTCGTTAGAGCGGATGCTGAATGGGATAAGTGTGGATCTCCCCGGGAATTCTATTGTGCTGGCAAAGATAGATCTGCTTCTGGAGACCATGCTAAATGTGGAGCAACGGATGCTACAAATGGAACAACGGATGGAGAAGATAGAGGCTGACATAGCTGGCATACATTATTTGCTCGGTGCTAATGCCCCTGTTTCCCCGACGCTGGAGCAGGGGGGTGACATGGATGTGATGAATGGGACCTTCGACCCCCTTCCATCACCAAGCGCACCCCCTCCACCAGAAGATGTAGTGTACATGTATGCCGTTGAGGAGGACATGACAACCCCGTCAAGACCACGCCAGGAGACAACACGGCGACCACGACCGGAGGAAAGCTTCCTCCCAGACAACCTACCATCGCCCGTCGCCTCAAGCACACCCGTTCCCAAAAGACCTACACCCGTTCGCATCGAAACGGTGCCCGACATCACCCTGTGCGATCTGCCACCGAAGCTCAGGGAGAATTATAGGGTGAAGAGTGCTGGTGTACCCCACAAGTATGCCTTGATCATTTTTAAGCACCATGTTCCCTACTCTTTGTACTGCGAGTGGGTGTTCAAAGTGAACTACGATGGGAATCGCGTAAAAAAGGCGCTTCCTGTCAATTTAAGGAAAAACATTGTGAAAGAAATGCGGCGCTTTTATCCAGTTACAGATCCTGTAATGAAAGGCGTTAGAGACTGCATTAATGGCGTTTTGCGCCATGCAAGGAATCGGCCATGGATGGACAATGTGGAGGACTTTCAGTGAGACCACACTGTTGTGCTGAACTTTTATTGTACTGTACATGTTTTGCCCTACAGTATATGCTGTACTTAAACAAAGGAGATGTTGTTGTGTGTTTTTTTACACAGGACATGCACGACTCCAGTCCCCGAGGGCCGCAAACAGGCACGGTTTTCAAGGTTGCCCTGAAAACCTGCCCTGTTTGCTGCCCTCTAGGACTGAACTGGTGCAGGTCTGACTGACAGTGTTGCGCACCATCCCACTGTACTGTACTGTATACAGTACTGTGTTTCTTTAATAAAGGAGATGTTACTTAAAATGCTTCAACATTGTATTTGTAAATAAATGTTTTTGAACTGACTGCACCAATAAAAGAACATGTTGATTTGTCTTACTGTACTGTACATTGTTTCCATTTGCTCCTTTGATAATACTGTATAACAAAATACAGTGTTTCTAGAATGTCGAGGCTTTGAGCGTAATGGAAGGCTGATATTTTGCCACCGTTAACAAAACAGGCCTCTAAGGGTTGGGGGAGGGGGATGGTGTGATTAGACGCAGGCGTACTGAGTCTTTGAACTGTAGCTCGGCTATGGGCGGATTAAGAACACACTGACAATAGGCAGAAGATTAACGACCCAGTGGAGAGAGGGGGTTGGTAGGATAGGGTGACTCAGCCGATTGACGCTTGGCTAGGGAGGGATTAAAAACACAATGACAAAAGTACTGCAACTGCAGAAAATGAATGACTCTGGAGGTGTGTGGCTGAAATAGTTAACAGCACTGTAATTTCAAAAGGCAGTTCATCATAATAATTTGAGGAATAAACCCCCAAATACAACCCCCAAATACAGTACATAAAAAGCAAGTCACTTTAACTCCCTGTGCCCCATGCACCAAAAACAAACAGTAGATTTTCTATATATGTACTGTATATACTGTATATATATTATAAATTAATATTCATACAATATAAACGTCAATTTTTCATGTTTCCCCATGTTTTACTAATGTTTTCCAAATGGTTATCCAATTGCAAGCTGCCAGAAACCTGGAACCCACAACTCCGGTTCTGTTTAACCTAGAGATCTCAGATTCAGCCACCATGTAGTCCTAGTTGCGGCAGGATTGCATGGCAAATTGTGGCCCTCTCGTGGCAACTGAACGGAGTCAGGGCGATGTTAAAGTTTAGGTTTCTGCTATTGACTTGCATGGCAGAAAAAAACGCCACTTTGGTAATGTGCTTTTAAACTGTCTTTTGGTATCTCCGGTTCCGGGGGTCGTGGAAGGCGGATATTTTGCCACTGTGGCAAGGGTCCTTCCGCATGAGGTCCAGGCGAATTTCAACCCGCTCAGACCCACAGAACGGATTATTTTAAATTATATTCGCGCAATTGGCGTGGGAACTTCTGTTCTAGGGCACCTAGAGATAAAATTCGTTTTGCCCCTAGATGTTAGGAACTCCCTCACTTCACCCCAACAGGGTCTGACCAGTAATGGCGGCGAGAAAGGGTCACGCCGGCGAGGAGGGTCCTACCATTGAGCATAATGGCGGAGAAAGCTTTGAAACGGCTAAATCAGAATAAGCAGAAACCTGGAACCCACAACTCCGGTTCTGTTCAACCTAGAGGGCTCAGAATCAGCCACCATGTAGTCCTAGTTGCGGCAGGATTGCATGGCAAATTGCGACCCTCTCGTGGCAACAGAACGGAGTCAGGGCGATGTTAAAGTTTAGGTTTCTGCCATTGACTTGCATGGCAGAAAAAAAAAGCCACTTTGGTAATTTTTCTTTTAAACTGTCTTTTGGTATCTCCGGTTCCGGGGGTCTTGGAAGGCCGATATTTTGCCACTATGGCAAGGGTCCTTCCGCATGAGTTCCAGGCGAATTTCGACCCGCTCAGACCCACAGAACGGATTATTTTAAATTATATTCGCGCAATTGGCGTGGGAACTACTTAGGGCCTCGGTCAAGTTCACAGCCAATTGGCGTGGGAACTTCTGTTCTAGGGCACCTAGAAATAAAATTAATTTTGCCCATAGATGTTAGGCACTGTATACCACTGTACATTATGCTGTAGAAGACACATAATGAAACGATACTGAACATGTAGAATAAATGCATAGTCTTATTTTTTCGGGTTTATTACACTGTATTCTGTACGGCCGGAAAACATCAGCATATAGTACAATATTATCCATCGAAATCCCCCTATTAGCCGTTTTTCTTTTCTGAGGAAAAACAAAAAGAAAAGTTTTAATGTACAGTAATGGTCAGCACCCTAAAGAAGTACCCAGCCAGCCCCACCAAAATAATACGGCAACAATACAGTACTCACCATAGAATTTCCCGTTCAGCTGGCGCCGGCGCCGGTCCACTGCCAGTCCAGCTTTCTTGATGATCCACGTCGATAGTTTGCAGCGGGACTAGTCCACCTGTAGTCAGCTGATGAGGCTGGAAATGGCTTAGGTACATGCAAGCTTCATCAAAACTGCACGCCAAATCCGACTCAGGCTCAGGGTTGTCACTGACGGTGGGACCGTCATTGGAAGCCGGTGCCGGTGCATTGCTTGGCAGCGACTGTCGCTTCTTAGTTGGTTTTAACACGACCCTTCGCCTTTTGCCGCATTCATGATCATAGATACGGGAAAAAGCCGGTGATACGCAGCAATACCCTCCAACAAATTGTGGCTCAATACGATGAAAACAGGGATCGCTACATAACCTTTTCCTTACTGCACGCTTCCACATATGAAGAGTTGGCGAAAATTTGTAAAAGTCATAGTTTTCGATAAAATACTGATAAATTTGAGCAACTGTTGCCATCTTATCATCTGTTGCATTAATCGCGGTCCATATCAAATACGCGTAACTTCTGTCGGGTTTTTGGAAAACGGGCTGCACTTGAACACTCATGGCGGGTGGGTCTCTGGAGAATACTGTAACTGAAACTGGTCTTTGTCTTTCTTTAATATGAAAAGCCTAAATTGATAAATTTTTGCAACCTCTTCCTTCAGTCTCAAGGCCAAGGCCAAGTTACAATAGCACACTGTGGTACAGTATCTTTTTTAAACGAAACACCTGCAAGCCGACACATTACTGAAGCACATGCGCATTACAATTCATGAATATCTGCCATCTGGCGGGCACGCGAAGCATTGCAGCCTATTAAAATCCGAACCATTATCAATAAACGCATCAGCCGGAAATGACCCGTGGCTGGGAACGCAAAACGAACGCGGCATGCGCCAGGTGAACAGCGTCGCATTCCAGGAACAAGCCAGGTAAAAACCGGTGATTTGTTAGAATAAAAGCTGCCGCAGCAGTACAGTATATGCCTAGCTATTTTTTTAGCACTATTGATGTTCATGTAACTGCTACTTGCACTAAAGTGTGTCTCCTGTAAAAACAGGATATCCGGCCTCGTTCTCTTGAACTCTGCGATGGCAATCCGTCTCTTCCTAGGGCTATTGAACCCCTGCACATTTTGTGTAAGAAGTGTCACAGGCATTTGTGTGTCGTGTGTGTAGCTGCTCTTGCTCACCCTTAGCCGGTTTTGGTACCAATGCCAACTGCTATTTCAGGTCTGATGGCGCTGATTCTGCTGTAGGTTCTTCTCGTCGCCCTTCCGGGAGGAACACAGGGAGGGGACACACAATAGGGATAACATTGGGAAACATATGTATATAACAGTTAACTCTGTGCCCTTACTGGCCTGTGTAGACCTTGGCACAGCTGTCCTGGGGTATCCACTGAACCCTGGAACCTCCTCCCTCTCAGGCCCAGGGCTAGGGCTAGCTAGCAGCCCCTTCCCCTCAGGGACTTGGGCAGCAGGACCTGTTGTAACCTGCCTGCTGCCTTGTCGGTACATGCCTACCGGTGGAGACCTGGCCACACTCCGCTTCCCCGAGCGGCAAATTTGAAACTTACCTGTCTCGGCAAAGTTTCTGAGCCTCCGCACGCATCAGCACGCATGAGGAAGGGGAAGCTATAGCCGCGCTAATGACAATTGTTCACCTTCCTTTTGTTGTTTTTTTTGTGTTTCGTCCCCCTCGTTCCCCTTCCTCCCCTCCTCTCCCTCAGTACTGTTTTTCTCCACAAGATGTACTCTGCAGACCCTATGCCAGGGCTGATTTTGTAGCTGCTATTACATTCAATACATTGATCCTCTTGTTGACAGATTTTGTCTTTATTCTTTTATTGTGTGCTGGGGACCCCTGTATCTATTACTGACTTGCTTGTGAGTTAGAGGTTACCCCTTGTTCCCGTGCACCATATCATTTACTTTCCATACGGATTTGGTTGTGGAGTGCTACCTAGCACACATACTTTTTGTGGCTATAGTTGTTTCCTTTGCCATACAGTTCTCCGATCAGAATCATATATCTGCCATCTCTGTCCACTTTCTTATATTTGTATGTAAAAGCGACCCGATTGTGGAATAGTATTGCCACCCCCCTTCTTTCGACCATCGCAGAGGAGGAATAGATCTCCCTGTAGTGTCTAGCTTGGATTTTCTGGGGATCTAAAGTGGGTCTTTTGCAAAAAAGAGGATGTCAGCGCCTTTTTTCTTAATATCTGACATTGCCTTTCTTCTTTTTTTTGGGCAGTTTAGACCCTTTACGTTGAGCAAGATTATCTTAAGGGACATCCCATATTTGGGTTAGCAACACTGGCGGACATGTTCGGTAGGGCTTGGGTTGCCCTGTAGAGCTTCTGTAATATTCATCCTCCATTTGCTGTTCCGGGGAGGGGGACTGGGAGGGGGTGGGGGGGAAACCTAAAAAAAAAAGAAGGCAAAAAGACCCAGAAATTAAAGAGTAATGAGCAAGGGTGTACCTCTAAGGGGACACTCCTAGTGCCCAACTGCCCTTGGTTACACAATTTGTGGTAGGGGGGAACCACCAAAAAAAACAAGTGCAACTGTGTCACTACGGACACAGACATATCTTGGGGGTAGTGGTCAAGACTCTAGTGGTCTATCAGCTCCTGCTCCAGTTCCGGGGGTCTCCTTGGACTTTTGAGCCTAGTATATTGAAAAGGCTGAACTATACACATCCCTGGGGCAAACACTTAGCCTGATACAAAATATGACATTCAAATATTAACTTGACCTTGGGAACATTGTAACAAATGCAACATATATTTTTTTAACATTTTTTCACATCAGACATGTCTCTAGCAGCGCATTGGTGCAACTAACCTTCAATTATTAAGCATAACCTTTAAACCTTTAGAAAAACAAACGGGTTAACTAGATATACCAGCCCTTCCTAACAGTCCGGAGCGGAAGAGTCCTCAGGTCTCGGCATCGAACTTCTAGAGCTGCTTTTCTCCACTTTGGGGGGGTCCGTCCAGCGGGCCTCCCCTGGTCTCAAGTTTGGGGCCAGTCATAAAAGTAAACAAAGAATAAGTGCACTTTGTTGTTTAGGCAAAGTACACTAAGAAAGGTCCCTAACTTTGGCGCACTGCAGACCAAGTTATAGTATAATTAGGTCAAAGGTACAGCTGAATATAAACAGTTAAAATACATTTTATTAGTAAACGTAATGTAATGGTAAAAATAGATATAAATCCTAATAGAAAGAAAAAGATATATCTATGGAAAATTCCCTCAAGATGGAAATCCATATGTAGCTAGTGGTTTATAAAAGTCATAAAAGTATCCTGGTGAGGGGAGGTGAGAAGCCTCCTTACAGGGTCGAGAACCGCTAAACATCTCAGGGCTTGAATGCTTCCTCAGCGGGCTGTTTCGCTGGAGAATCCGGGCAGGGAGAGCCTCTCGTGGGGACCGTTGACCAGGAAGGGACCATAGTAGAAGGGCCTCCCTCGCCCAGGAAGGATCTCGGAGGGGTGGACCCCAAACCTAAATGGTCGAGAAAGGCTTCGCCATCTTCAGGGTTTCTAAGTTTCTGGGGTCTCCTGTTTTTGATCACCTGGATCAGAGTCTGCGTGTTCTCGAGATGGGGCCTCTCCTGATACTGCGAGTGGTGAAGGCCTGTTGTGCTTTTTAAAGTAATCTCGCAGTTCGCTCTGATTTTTTTTTTCTTTTTCATGGATTTGGGGTTTTTGGAGACCATAGTAGATGAGAAACACTCGTGAGTAGATTAGACAAGGCCAGATTGCTAACAAAAGCTTAGAAGAAAGTCCAGGCCCATTCGGAGCATGAGCCTCAGGACGCCATCATAGCTTTATCTGTTCAGGATGCTGTGTGCGAACCCTCTTCTCTTGGGGGGCTACATAGTCCCCAGCGAGGGAACTCGGGGCTCCTGGATTTAGATTGACTGACTTAACTGTTTTCTGATTCTACGGTGAGCGGGGTGGGGAAGGCGGAATTTGGTTTCCAAGCCTTTCAATTTAAAGTTTATGTGAATTTGTGCAATTTGGAAGATATGGCTGACCAGCTCTTGCTGCTCGCCTTTATTGATATTGGCTGGGTGGATGGATTATTCTATGGGTCCCTCCAGTGATTTTGAAGCCTTCTAAAACTTTCTTGAGAGGGGGGGGGGATTCAATTGGGGATTGCAGCTCTGATTCCCCCGCAGATTGTTTATGCAATTGCAATTCTCACTCAGGTGGGGGGGGGAGGGGTGGTGGTGTAGGAGAGAGACCACCTTGCTATCTCCTTAGACAGCGCCGAGTTTCGGGGCGTCAGGTCATGATGGCTCCTCCTCCCCACCCTGATCCCTCTTCGGCAACTTTGTTGGCTGGTAACCCGCAGTTGGGAGCCTCTCCCTATGCTGGGGCGGCGATCCTCTGCTAGCGGCACCTTCTGCATCCCCCTCTGCTTCTAGCTCCCCCGCGCCCTCGGGGATCAGGCGGTTTCAGCCCTTCCGTTATGCGCCGACAGCCGCACTCACTGTCTGCGGCACTCCGCTTCCCCACCTCTTGAGTCGCTTACCTGCTGCAACCCCGGAGTAGAGTGTGGAACTGGGGCGCTCCCTGAAATAAGTGGCTTATAGTTATTGGACGCCTATGGACATAAAAAACTGTGCCATAAATAATAGAAATTAAAAAAAATTGTATACTGGCCCTTTGTTGGTTTTGCTGCCGCTTGACCTTGAAGAAGACAAATCCCAAGTTCTTCTTATGGTTGCAATTGGAGTATGGTGGTGGTCAGCGCAAACTCGTGAGACTCAAGAAAATTATAGAAAATAAGACAATTCGCAGTATTAGTGCATTAATCAGTGTTGATAAGAAGGGAAGAGGGAGGAGGGAGGAGGGAGGAGGAAAGGGAAAGGGAGGGATAGTGGTAAATGACACTAGATTGAACAGTGAATGAAACATAAAATGTAAGTTTCAACGACTCACATGGGCTTGTGTGAGACTTCACCCTCAACGATGGATGTGGTGGGTAAATGAAAACTCCTAAAGCGGAGAAATGATAATAAAAACTCACACGGCCATATGTGAGTTCGTTTCCTCAGTGGGTGTTGTCAGCAGTCTCAGATGGTGTAGATGCATCTTAGTGTTCAGTCCCAATGGGTATGGTGTATGAGTGGCTCCTCTCCCAGATGCCCATAAACCAAAGGATGGGCAAAGTCTGGATTAGTCGCTGATAAAGTTTTATTTGGTAAATGGGATGCGGGAGGTGGGGGGGGGGGAGTTTCAAGCCCAAACCGACATTGTTACCTCATCAAACTGTGGCTCAATCCTTTTTTTATAGTCCAGTTTCCAAATCAGTCCAGGGCCTGTTATAAGCTCAGGTTGCTAATGGAACACATTCCTGCTACATCACCTTGTTACATCAACCCCACTTTCTGTTTAATTCTTCTGGAAGAAAGCTCACCTTTGTGTCACCTTGTCGGGACTTTTTAATTACAACAGTGGTTTATTTATTTTTTAAGTAATAAGAAAGTAGTCCCTGGCGTGGCCTGTGACTCCCATTCCAATCAAACTGTGGGTACATACAAGTGAGCCATTGTATATACATTGCTCTCCATTAACTTCTGTTCTCCTCAAAAACTGTAGAGAAGAAAGAAAAGACAAGTCACATTATTATCAACTTGTATCTTTTTTCAGCTTTTCCTTTATAAAATAGACATTACTTTGAGACCTCACTAACTGTCCCAATTTTAGATTTGTAAATTGTGTGAGAAACGAGGAAGAACAGTACCTTGTGGTGTTGCAGTACCACAGGAAAATCTACTACAGAACCTGCACAAACCTCCCCCCCACACACACAGCTCCTGGTCTGGTCCGGAGATGAATATGGGAAAGAGCTTGGTATCAAAGGGGTACGCTGTGGCAAAGTAACGCGCCAGCACAAGGTAATCAGGAATATGTGTTGCGTGGTTATTACATCTCTATTGTCTTATTACTGATGTTAAATTGCAAATAGTGATAGATCTGCATACACCATTACGGGTCAACTAGAACTTAATATCACTAAACCTGACTTGAGTCAAACGGCCAGATACATCAAGCTGCGGTAACCAAAAATGCCATATTACCGCCCATAAAAACAGTGCCTTATTATCGTGCAATGACCAGTTAAAAGCATCAGATCCGATACAAAACAGGCATAATATCACATTTTCAAGTAAAAACTGCCGTACATCAAGTTCCGATATTTATCGGAACGGGATGAACGGCAGAAATACCGCAAATATTTTATCGCCTACTCCAGGCTGGCATTAGCCCTGTCTTTCCTATGTATATAATACAGCCCTGTCTTTCCTATGTATATAATGGCCAATATACTGCCCATTAAATCCATAGGTAAGATGAGCTAAACCAACATGGAATAGATCAGGGATGAGCAAACTTTTTATGCCAAGCCCCCCTTTTCATCCATGAAATTTCTCGGGGACCCCCCTGCCTGATGTAATCAAAATCACATGACATCAGCGAACGTGAGTTGGTTCAGCCAATGAGGGCGAACCAGCTTTTTTGACGTGTCCGCCACGCCCCTGCCACGCGTCTACAATCTCCTGCAGCCACGTTCACAAGTCGCTTGGGCTGCAGGCGTGCGCGCAGGCAGTATACTAGTATTGGATTACTGTTTATTTTAATGTTTGCTGGCATCTGGTAATATGTTTTTTTTCTGGTGCACAAAGGCAATCCATTTGAGGGGTCATTCACCCACCTCTTTGCTACCTCCCTTCCCTTTCTTCCCCCCTTCCCTTTTTTTTCCCTTCCCCTCCCTTTTTTCCTTCTCCCTTCTCCCATTTGCTTTCCCCAGTATCATCCACTCCTACCTACCAGTATTATGTATTATTTATTTATTTCCGTTTTAAATGTTGATCAGGGATTCCCATAAATTTCTTGATAAAAAGTGCATGACATGCACGAAATGCGTAGAAGGGCTTCTACCCTCGATTTTATGGTTTCCCAATAAAGCAATTATTTTTTGTCAGACCTGCTTCTCTCTCTTGTTGTGCGCTGCACACACTTGCTTTGGATCCCCATAAATAAACTCAAGGGGGTACTGATTGATCTCTCCTGCTGATCAATACTCCCTAGTGACCCCTCCCCCGACCCAAAGAATAAACCTCAGCCCCCCCAAAACTCATCGTCCTCCCAAGCCCCTCAATTCTGCCATCTCTGCCTGACCTTCATCCCTCTGTTTAGCTGGTAAGGGGGTGGGAGGGTTGGGGGAGGCACTCCGTTGATCTCTTCCTGGTCCTGCTGGAGCTCCCTGGGGATAGGTCATGAGGCAGGGGCCTGCTCCGGCTCCTCCAGGTGCTGGAAGGCCCTGCTACCAGTGGGTCTGCAGCTCATTGGTCTGAAAGGGGAACCACCTCCCCCCCAGCCAGAACTTCCCTCCCCTCCCTTCTCCCCCAGCAGCAGCAGACACAACAAAGTGTGCAGCTGCAACATCAATCACTCCACGGTGCCATTAATGCCGGGATTCTGGACTGAGCACACAAGATGAGTAAAATAAATTGTAATTTATTTATTTTCAGAGAAACACACATCTTCATAATTACACTGGATTAAACACTTACTGGGATGGGGAAACAAAATAAATTGTCCACTGAACGAAACAAAGTCTCTGGACACCCCTGCACGCATGCAAGTGGGTGCGTGATTTGAGCCGTCTTGGCTAGGGGCGCAACTTGCCAGCCCTATATCTTTGCCAAATGGAATTCTTTCGTAGAGTCCTTACAGGATTAGTTCGGGAATCCTTAGCACAAACGAATTCTGGAAGAGGGGGATGATCCTTGGTTACGGTGTAATTAACCCCTCACACTCCGGAACCGCCGCTGCTGTTACTTGGACGTCTCTTGGTAAAATCTTAGATTAATCTAACTGGGACTGCGCTGCAGGCATTTTTATAGGGTTAAGGGCCCTATACCTAACATATACACCCAATCCTCTTGTGGGAATAACCTTTCCCCCCAATCCCAGACTTGCCAGTAGTTTGTAAAAAGGGCAGAAGTTGCTTCCCGGTTTGCACGGAGCATGTGTCAATTTAGGCTGCTTAGTATTACCTCTTACCTGGCGACAGTAAGTCTGGGGTTTGGCTACCAAGTTTGAAGTGCCCATACTTCACACTGGTATCTGATCCTTACAAATATTCCGGCCATCCTAACACCTAGGATCTCTGAGACTTTTCAACTCCGGGCTTCGCTAGACTCTGGGTCACCATCTCAGCAGGGGGCCCTTTGAAGAACGGAGATGAAAAATACCTAATCTTATTCCTCGAGTTTAGAACTATAGCTGCAGAAACTGGCTGGAACGATGAAGCTTTGACCGCTTCCTTTTGGTAAGGATTATCTGAAGCCTTTAAAAATGAGCTGGCAGCCTATGACTGTCCCACCAATTTGGCGTCTGTATTAAGGTGGATCGTCGCCTCCTGGAGGAGATCAGAGAAGGCTCATCATCATGTCACTCCATCCCGGATCAATCCCGGTCACGTGAGCCAAGCGGAGGTTTCTTCCCCGGATACGCCGAGCCTATGCAATTAAGGGGTACTAGCCTCTCCAAATCTGAGAAATTATGACGCAAGAATGCCGGTCTATGCCTTTACTGCGGTGTTTCTGGACATTTTAAATATTTCTGTCCCAAAAGTCAGGAAACGCAAGGTTCCCATGAGACCCGGGGGAGTTTCATTGGGAACGCTTTTTCTCTCCCCTATTTCTGCTGATAACCCTTCTCGCATTACTCTCTGTGGGGAGGGCTTCCAAGTATCTATGCGTGCTTTCCTCGATTCAGGTTCCGGAGGAAACGTCATACTGCTGCGGCCAAGTTTATTCGAGCATTTGCCCGTTCTTGGCCGCAGCAGTAGCCTGGCGCGCGCCCGAGAGTGACGGGCGCGCGCCGAAGCAGCGGAAGAGCACCCTCCGATCGGGGCGCTCTCCCTACCGCTGCCGGGTCCGCCGGGTCCCCCGGAACCCCCTGCCGCTGTCCCGCGATCGCGGGACACCAGGGCTCCCTCGGGGAGCCCCTGGACGCGCGTGCAGGGGGCGCACGCTCCCGAAGACGCGTGACCGCGCGTCTATGACGCGCGGCACGCCGAGGGGCGGCCACTAGCAAGCCGGGAAATCTCCCGGCTTGCGGTACCGGCCACACTCTAATAAAGTGTGTCGGTAGTGTAGATCAACCTTTCGCAGAACGCCATCTAGTTCCGGCCAGGCGCAGGAGGAAGCCCATCGCTCTTGAAGCCATTGACGGAAGACCTCTGCAGCCGGCGTTCATCTCCTTGGAGACAGAGGTGCTTCAACTCAAGGTACAAATTACACACCTGGAAAAGATCCAATTCAATGTTATCCACACTTCTTCCATCAGCGTGATCCTTGGGCTACCCTGGCTACAGATACACAACCCTTAGGTGGATTGGCTCAATAAGGAAACCATTCAATGGAGCGCCTTTTGCATAAGAACTGCATCCTTGAAGCAAGTAGCATTGGGTGTACCACCGTGTCCGAGGAGAAGGAAAGGGTATAATTGCCAGAAGAGTACGCTGATGTCCGGGATGTCTTCGATAAGGTCAGATCGGAAGTTCTTCCCCCACACCATCCGTTCGATTGTCCCATCGATCTACTTCCAGGCACCACACCTCCTAAAGGGACTTCCTATCCGTTGTCTATGGCTGAAACCAAGGCAATGAAGGAATATATTGCAGAGAACTTGCAGAAGGGATTTACACGTAAGTCTACCTCTCCTGCGTGCGCAGGGTTTTTCTTTGTGAAGAAGGATGGAACCTTACGCCCTTGCATAGACTATCGGTCTGTCAACAAAATCACTGTCAAAACCGGCTATCCCTTACCCCTCATTTCTGAACTGTTTGATCGATTACAAGGTGCTAGTATTTTTTCTAAATTGGATTTACGAGGTGCCTATAATCTTGTCAGGGTGATGAATGGAAGACTGCGTTCAACACCAGAGATGGACATTATGAGTACTTGGTCATGCCTTTTTGTCTGTGCAATGCCCCAGCCGTGTTTCAGGATTTCGTAAATGAAGTTTTCAGGGATCTTCTCAACTCCTTTGTAATAGTCTTTCTCGATGACATATTAATCTTCAAATCCAGACAGGAACAGATCTCTCACGTGAAACAAGTGCTCCTTCGCTTACGCAAGAACAAACTTTTTGCCAAACTGGAGAAATGTCATTTTCATCAAACATCTACCATTTTCCTAGGGTACATCATTTCTGATACCGGCCTCACCATAGATCCCGCCAAGGTCAAAGCAGTCCTGGATTGGCCACAACCGATTACCCTTAAAGCAGTACAGCGTTTTCTTGGATTCTCTAATTATTATCGTAAGTTCATCCAAAATGTATCTTCCTTAGTGGCTCCACTTACGGAATTAACCAAGAAAGGAGCGGACTCTGCTTCCTGGCCCGCTGCTGCACTTCAGTCTTTCGCCCATCTCAAGAAGGCCTTTGTGTCTGCCCCCATTCTTATTCATCCTGATCCCAAACTGCCTTTTACTCTTGAGGTTGACGCTTCTGATGTGGGAGTAGGCGCTGTTCTGTCTCAAAGGAAGAATTCTCTATCCAGGTTGCATCCATGTGTGTTCTTTTCGGAAAAAAAATCTCCGACCCAATGCAACTACGATGTCGGAACAGGGAACTCTTGATGAAATTGGCCCTCGAAGAATGGAGACATCTGATGGAGGGTACCGAAGATCCGATAATTATCCTCACGGATCATAAGAACTTGCTCTACATTGAAGGCGCACGTCGCCTGGGAGCCTGCCAAGCCAGATGGTCGCTATTTTTCTCCAGATTTAATTTCATAATTTCCTACCTTCCCAGATCCAAGAATATCAAATGACGCCTTATCTCTACAATTTTCCCTGGACAACAAGACTGAGGATCAGCAAAAATCCATTCTACCGCCAATATGTATTCTTTCGGCCACATCATTTGGAGAGCTCAAAGACATTGTCCGTCAACAAAGTCACATTCCCCCTGGCATCTCGCCTCCACAGGACCACCTCTTCACTTCTTCCCTGCACCGTAAGAAGGTCCTCGAGTGGAGTCATTCGTCTAAATCTGCAGACCACCCCAGCACCAAGAGGACTCTTGACCTCATCTCTCGCACCTTTTAGTGGCCAGGAATGCAAAAGGACATAGAAAAAATCGTAGCTGCGTGCCCTACGTGTGCCAGGACTAAAATGCCCAGAATACCCCCTTCAGGTCTTCAACCTCTACCTGTTCCTGATAGGCCATGGACACATTTGTCCATGGATTTCATTGTGGATTGACCTAATTCCAAGGGTATGAACACGATTCTTGTAGTAGTGGAACGATTCTCGAAACAGGCCCACTTCATACCCCTCAAGGGTCTCCCCAATTCTGCCAAATTAGTGCACATCATCAGGGAGATCTTTTGGTTACATGGAGTATCCTTGGTAATTGTTTCAGATAGAGGCTCGCAATTTATTTCCCGTTTCTGGCACTCGTTTTTTCTCCACCTAGGTATCGCCCTCCATTTCTCATCGGGATACCACCCACAGACTAATGGTCAAACGGAGAGGACAAATCAGTCTCTTGAACAGTATCTATGTTGCTTTATATCAGACTCCCAAGATGACTGGGCTGAACTCTTACCCTGGGCAGAATTTGCCCACAACAACAGACGGAGTAGTTCAACCCTGGAGTCCCCTTTCTTCG
The DNA here is from genome assembly GCA_036426205.1 of Ascaphus truei. Classification (NCBI taxonomy): domain Eukaryota; kingdom Metazoa; phylum Chordata; class Amphibia; order Anura; family Ascaphidae; genus Ascaphus; species Ascaphus truei. The sequence goes on from WSYH01004911.1 coordinate 16,745, forward strand.
TAAATTACGGATTCAACCCATCTACTCTTACTCTTGTTCTACCTTCCTCAGTGGTCTCAGCGGCAGATGACAAAACATTGCAAGACTTGTGGAAAAGGATTCAGGTCAACATCAGGCAAGCAGTCAATAGGCAGAAGTATCAGGCAGATCGCCATCGCAGACCTGCCCTGGACCTTAAACCTGGCGACAAAGTCTGGCTGTCATCCAGGAATATCAGGCTAAAAGTCCCCTCTATGAAATTCGCACCCAGATTTCTTGGACCATTCTCTATTTCCGAGAGGATCAATCCGGTGGCGTATCGGGTCGCTCTCCCGTCTTCCATGAGGATCCCTTCTGTGTTTCATGTTTCACTTCTCAAACCTGTGGTCCAGAATGCTTTTTCATTTCCGGTTCCCTCCACTTCTCCTCATATGGTTCAAGGCCAACCTGAGTATGAGATTCAATCCATTCTTAATTCGAAGATCTACAGAGGATCTCTGCATTATCTGGTGCATTGGAGAGGTTTCGATCTGGAGGAAAGATCCTGGATTCCGAGTCATCGGGTCCACGCAGAAAAAACACATAAGGGGGAGCAAGGGATTAGATAATGAATAATAATAAATATGAATATATGCAATCTCGACCAGTGGGGGTAGGGAAAATAGCACAAATATAAGATCTTACTACTCACACAGCCATGTGTAAGTAAATACACAACAAAAGGTATCTTTGCTTGTATTTATCTTGTCTTGTCTTTACTTGTCTTTGCTTTTGACTCTTCTATAGAAATCCTTGTCCAGATGGTCCTCGGATCCTCCCAATATCATATACACAATGTATAGGGAGCAAAAGATTAGACTAAATACTTTCGCAATATAGCAGGGGGATCAGCCAGGGGAGGTTTAGAGTGAATAATGCTAGTAATATCACAATACTCATATGGGCATGTGTAAGTACATACACAGCAAGGGGTTTCTGTTCCTTTAAAGTGGATCCAGAGATCTCTATCCCTTCAGTAATGATATTCCTCCAGGTGCCAGACACAGCTCACACTCACGTGATCCCAATAAGATGTATATGAGATGTGTTCAATAGTGGATAAAAGTGCATTTATTCACACACATATAACAACAAAACTCACATGTACAACAGCCCAAATCAGCAACACCACTGACCGTGTGCAATGCAGCATATAGGATCCTAGACGCCACGTCCGGAATGCAGGTTCACAGGAGGCCTGTACCTCCGCCAGTGAGAGCCTGGGGTGTATCCTCTGGAATGATCTTACATAAACCTCCATCTGTTTAAGATTCTTTTTTTTTTTCAACTTCAAATTTATTGTAAAGAGTTTTTTCAGTACATGTAGTATCACAGTGCATATAAAATAAATATCTCACACAACATTTCAATGCGATACCTAAGTTCTCTCCTGAGTACCTGTGCAATATGAACGTTGATGTATATCCAGCTTTACATTATACGGTACAGTAGGGTATTTGCGCTTGTGGGTAAAATAAAATAAGGATAAGGGAGGGGAGAAGGGGAAGGGATGAAGAGGGGGAGAGGGAAGGATAGGGGGGGGTTGCCTGTGTAAGTTTCTAAGGGTAAAATGACTTTTAACACAGGACCCACATACAGTAACCACATACAGTACGCCGGAGTATATATATAAAACAGGTTTACTATAGGGGCAGATAAACACAATACAACATACATCAACAATATGACAGTGTCCCTCTATAACAATAATAGGCACAACTACCCGTCATCTCGCAGGGCCTTAACCCACAGACCCTGTGTACTCGAGTCTCCAGAAGTCACTGAGTCCCGCAACCCCACCCTCAGGCGTGATCAGCGTCTGACAGGAACCTGTATGTTGGTGCACTTATATGATACCTGCCGGGTGCTCCAACACCCGGGCCCGCAAACGGTAAGATATACGTGGATCCTCTGATCCTGCGACGAGTCCGCCTCCGCGTGGGGTGATGTCCTGCTGGATGATCCCACCGTGGAAACAGTCTCTATATCTTGGAGAGGTCTGGTCCCAGACCACACTTATCACACTCACCCTTCTTGTCAGAGCATGCAGCACTGCAGCTGTGTCCCTGACTAAACTGACTGTTAACAGGGCAAACGAGGGTGCCCCGCAGCAAGCACACTTGGGTCCCCAGCTCAATTCTCCATCTGGAAAATCACACTTGATACAGAAGAAGTGTAAGCAGCTCACCCCTTCCACCTTTGTCGGCCTATAGTCAATTTGTAGCAGAGGGGGTTCTAATGCCCTATCGCCAGAAAGTTTAAATTCCTTTTGTACGCACGGGCACAAAAGAAAGGGGATAGTCATTGGTCTTGTGTGCCAAACTCCATACAACTGAGGGTGCAGTTTGCGGCATCCTGTACCTTTCTTATGGGGCATGGAAACTGCTGATTGAGACTCACTGTGCTTGCTCCCCCTGGTGGACTCCAGAGGAGGAGCACCCTCGTTCAAGGAGTGGTTCTGACTCTGCGCTGAGCTACTCGCATCGCTGGGGCGGAGCTCTGGGTTTCGCGCCAGAGAATGAAGGAAAGGTTCAAAAGAGACTGCTAGGTCAGGGTAGATAAACGGACACCCACCGGTCGGGGCCTTGGGCAGCTATAGGAATTGGGGGCCATCTTCCTTACATATGGCCTACATCTATCAGCATAGCACTCCATAGCGGGGTTGAATCATACTTTCGCCCTATGACCCGAGCACTAGCCAGCCCGGGGAGTCTCCGAACACGCTCCTGTACGTCTAGCTTGGGTATACAAGCAGGAACTCTGCCTACAGCAACTAGGTAGTTAGGCGTCGTGCTACGCTTAAAGGCACATACAAAGACCTCCCTCCTTGAGAGCACAACCATGGTGAAAACTTAAATTAAACAATTTGTTACTGAATAGGGCACCCCAGGTCTGATCTCAGCAGTGCCTCCAAATGTAACCCTGTTTCCCCTCCCCCTCCCCCCCAATCTCACATAGGGTCTCCTAGGGGAAATGCTACTCTGGTTACTCATGGTAGTGTGGAGTGTGGTGTAGACCTGCTGGTAACAGGGGCCCTGAGTCTCCCGCTGGGTGTTATGGGGAAGGTCAGGACAGGCTTCTGGGGTGTGGACTGAGTTGTACTCACTGTGACAGCGCCTCCATCTCGTGCAGCCCTAGAGATGTTGGGAGAAATCTCTGCAGGAGAACTGACTCCTCTTCCCCCTGATAAGACTTCCAATCTCAGGCCAGAAGATATTAAAACAGATGGTCTTTATTTGCAAGCTCCAGCAAACACTTCCTTCACACAGCATACACTGGAATCACTCCTCTTGACCAGGTTAGGTCCTCTCTTTCAGGATGTCCCTGGACGCACTCCCAGCCAAAGGGCACCGAGAGCCGTCCTAGCTCTTCCCTGATACGCTGGTGGTAAAAGACGTATGTGGTTACCCAACCGCTCCCCTAAGGGAGGGCCTCAAGCCTACCAGAGCCCTTACAGCTTGGAAAGGTAAACCTGTCTCTCTCAAGTGTAGAGACAACTCACTAAATCAGGAAGTACAGCTTACTAAGTAATTTCCAGGAAGAACCAGCCCCTTGTCCCTGATTGGACAGCAGGCCTGATTGCACTACCTTCTCTGACTCACTGAGCTGCAAGTGTGTGGGGAAAACCCATGATTACTCCTGGCACCTGCCCTTACCAGGTATTACTGCACAGGAGGAGAACAGAATAATAGCCCAAAACCTATCAGGGCTATACTAGTAATAAATAAATACATCAACAATATTAAAATAAATTAATAACCCCCCCCCCCCCCCCTTCATTACCTCAGTGGCTAAGGATTTGAAGGATCTGAAAAGATTTCTGCCACTTTAATTGGTGTTTTGCAGCTAGTGAGATTTCCTATTAAATCGTTAAATATTATGATCCACTTTAAATGTATGATCCACTACATCTACTCTCCGGCCCTAATGCTGCACATGTTGTGCTAAACCCTTAATTTTTACAATGTACATCTACAGTTTACTTTCATCCTGAACTTGTTGTGATGTGCCAACTTGCGTCTCCTCTTGTAAGACAGTTTGTTTAACAGTGACTTTTTGAAGTGAAACTTCTTTGCTTGGACCTATAAAGTTTTGATAGGAATAATCCCTTGTCTTGTAACAGAATTCCATGACGGAAGTGACGTCATGCTACTTCTATTGGTATAGTTTACTACTACTACCACCACACTATACTATAGTATTAGTATACTACTACCACACCCACGCATGCGCAGACCTCGATGCGTCCGGTGCCGTGCAAAGGCACGTCTGGTGGTGTGTACGCAGGCACGGCTGGCGCATGCGCAGGCAGCACGGCAAGCATGCGCAGGTGCAGGCCTGCCCAGCACCGCGTGCATGTGCAAAACCCCAGAAGTTTCCCGCAAGTTCCATAATCAGTCGCCAGGACCTCTTCCAATGCCTGGCCCACACCGAACACAGAACTCAGCCACAACTTCTATGCACAGGTGCCTGTACCACACCAAATTCTCCTGTGCACTGGTGGGCCCACTCCCAATGCTACACACAAAAACAGACAAAAAACCTATCACACACACACAAACACAGGGACACACACACACACACACACACACACAGGGACACACATACACAGTGATTCACTCACTGTCACACACTCACTCACACATACATGCAGTCACACACACACACACACTCGCACAGGCACACATTCACTCATACACACACAAGTCATAGTTAGTATAAATATAGACGTGCAAATAGCTTAAACAGGGGGGGATGCCCAGCATGCGCGTTCTAAGTCAAACTTCTTTGCATTTTCTCACTGAAATTGTGTTTGGATTTTAAATAGAAACATCACCATCACAAATACAATTTCTGTGACAAAACAGTGACAAAGGACAAAGAAGTTTCACTTAAAATGCGCGTGCTTGGCACATACACATTTTTTTTCATAACTAATGCCTAATTTCACCTAATTTTCTAATTATGTATTTTTTTTGTATCGTCTAGTACAAAGACAAGCTCCAATAATCCATCCATGCCAACACTGCAAGGTTGCTTTTAGCAGTCAGGATTACTTCCTCAAACATCTGAAGATCAAACACCCAAATGAGTATATGGAAAAGATGAGGACAGAACAATCTTGCAACATTCCAATAAATATGACAGAAAATGCATCTTTCAACCAGTCAAGGCAATTAATAAACAATGTAACTGCTTCTCATTCCAAAAGATATATATTAGCTGCTGCCACAGGAAAAGATCTTGGAGACAGTTGGGAGAGTCTGACATGGTTATCAGACCAGAACGCACAGAAGAGAACGCAGACCGGGGAGAGACAGCATGTATGTGGGGAATGTGGGAAGGGATTTAGTCAGTTATCCCACCTTAACACACACAAGAGGACACACACAGGGGAGAGACCGTATGTATGTGGGGAATGTGGGAAGGGATTTAGTGACTTATCCAACCTGATCAAACACAATAGGACACACACAGGGGAGAGACCGCATGTATGTGGGGAATGTGGGAAGGGATTTAGTGTGTCATCCAGCCTGGACACACACATGAGGACACACACAGGGGAGAGACCGCATGTATGTGGGAAATGTGGGAAGGGATTTAGTGACTTATCCCATCTGATCAGACACAAGAGGACACACACAGGGGAGAGACCGCATGTATGTGGGGAATGTGGGAAGGGATTTAGTGACTTATCCCACCTGAACACACACAACAGGACACACACAGGGGAGAGACCGCATGTATGTGGGGAATGTGAGAAGGGATTTAGTAATTTATCTGACCTGATCAGACACAAGAGGACACATACAGGGGAGAGACCGCATGTATGTGGGGAATGTGGGAAGGGATTTAGTAACATATCCCACCTGAACACACACATGAGGACACACACTGGGGAGAGACCACATGTATGTGGGGAATGTGGGAAGGGATTTAGTCAGTTATCACACCTGAACACACACAAGAGGACACATACAGGGGAGAGACCGCATGTATGTGGGGAATGTGGGAAGGGATTTAGTGACTTATCCGGTCTGAACACACACAAGAGAACCCACACAGGGGAGAGACCACATGTATGTGGGGAATGTGGGAAGGGATTTAGTCAGCTATCCAGCCTGAACTCACATAAGAGGACACACACGGGGGAGAGACCGCATGTATGTGGGGAATGTGGGAAGGGATTTAGTCGGTTATCCTACCTGAACAAACACAAGAGGACACACACAGGGGAGAGACCGTATGTATGTGGGGAATGTGGGAAGAGATTTAGTGACTTATCCAGCCTGATCAGACACAAGAGGACACACACAGGTGAGAGACCGCATGTATGTGGGGAATGTGGGAAGGGATTTAGTGTCTTATCCAGCCTGGACACACACATGAGGACACACACAGGGGAGAGACCGCATGTATGTGGGGAATGTGGGAAGGGATTTAGTGACTTATCCCACCTGATCAGACACAAGAGGACACACACAGGGGAGAGACCGCACGTATGTGGGGAATGTTGGAAGGGATTTAGTCAGTTATCCAGCCTGAACACACACAAGAGGACACACACAGGGGAGAGACCGCATGTATGTGGGGAATGTGGGAAGGGATTTTGTCGGTTATCCCACCTGAACACACACAAGAGGACACACACAGGGGAGAGACCATATGTATGTGGGGAATGTGCGAAGAGATTTAGTGACTTATCCAGCCTGATCAGACACAAGAGGACACACACAGGGGCGAGACCGCATGTATGTGGGGAATGTGGGAAGGGATTTAGTGACTTATCCAGCCTGGACACACATGAGGACACACACAGCGGAGAGACCACATGTATGTGGGGAATGTGGGAAGGGATTTAGTGTGTCACCCCACCTGATCAGATACAAGAGGACACACACAGGGGAGAGACCGCATGTATGTGGGGTATTTGGGAAGGGATTTAGTCAGCTATCCAGCCTGAACACACACAAGAGGAAACACCCAGGGGAGAGACCACATGTATGTGTGGATTGTGGGAAGGGATTTAGTCGGTTATCCCATCTGAACAGACACAGGGGAAAGACCCATCTCTAAGGCCAGGCATGCTTAGGGGTAACCAGCGACTAAGATGCTCACATATAATTGCACACTTGTATCTGTGTTACGCTAAATCACAATGAAAAGTGACTTTGGTTTATGGTGCATAAAACGAGCATTTTAAAAGGATAAAAAGTTATGACGTTTTAAATGCAGGGAATTTGTATAATTCTTATTGTAGTTTTATTTAAAGAAAAAATGTTGTTCTTAATAATGTTTTTTATTTCCATGCTGTTGGTTCTAATAAAATGTGCGTTTCCCATTATGCTGAAGCGGTATGTAGTCTCTCTTAGCTTTGAATCAGAATAGTTGCCGGGCTGAGGAAGGTGTTCATATGGGAATCTGAGGCCAAAACCTATGGTCAGAGTCCAGGAGACACACATCCAACTTTATTTTGTATTTGTAACTCTAACCCAGAATGAAAAGCATTTAGCTGTGGGGGGCAGGGGATACTTGAAGCCCCTCGTTCACCTCTGGTTTTTTGTTTGGGGCTAGTTCCGTTTTGGTGGGAAAGTGAGCCTTGTGTTACCAGGTAGATGAGGGACAGGTGTCAGGTGATTGGCTGAGGAGCAAGTGCTGGGCAGGTGTGCAGAGTTCTGTTATTGGACAGGCCAGAGGGAGGACGTGGCTAGGGAGTTTTGGCGGGAAAATGAAAGGTGCGGTGTATATATAGAAGGAGCAGAAGCAGATAGTGAGATTACCTGAGGTTAAGGGACATTGGCTGCCCCACTCCCCTCCCTATGTGTTATTATAACAGCTATAGATATATATATATATATAATCACAACACTCTGCCCACCTGCCCAGCACTTGCTCCTCAGCCAATCACCTGACACCTGGATCGGAGACGGAGAGGAGGAAGAACAAGACACCGATGCTCTGATAGCCGTTTCGGTAATGTGATTTCACATGGCTGTATAAAGACCTGAGGACGCTGTTGCAGGCCGAGATAAAATAATTTAAAAAAGAAGTGTCTGGGTTAGGAGAAAGAACTGGAGTCCTAGAAACAACGGTGGATCAGTCCATTAAAACAATGAAAAGACAAGATAGAAAGACAGCAGACCTGCAGGAACAAGTAAATGAACTTCGGGAAAGGCAGGAAGATGCTGAAAACCGAGATAGGCGAAATAACCTACGAATCAGAGGAGTTCCAGAGGCAGTCCTGGACTGTTATGAATACATTACCCGATGGCTGGAAACACTGCTCCCTGACACCCCGAAGGGCTATCTTGCAATGGACAGATGCCACAGGGCACTAAGGGCTAAACCACTACAGAATGAACAGCCAAGGGACATTGTGATCAGAATGCACCACTACCGGACGAAAGAAGCAGTGCTACACAAAACAAGACCCCTGCCGGTGATGGAATTTGAAGGAGCCCGGTTGATAATATTTCAAGATCTGGCCCCGGTGACACTTGCTAGAAGAAGGAACCTGCTACCAATCACCAAGGCCCTGAGGGAAAAGGGGGTCAGGTACAGATGGACCTTTCCCTTTGGGCTACTGGTAACGAGAGGTGGCAAGGCTGTCATCATGAGGGAGATAGAAGATGGGCCCTCCTTCATGCACAAACTGGGATTGGGGGAGGCCCCCACGACCGCAGAGCCGGTTCCAGACCCTATATGGTCACAAAGCTCCAAATCTCCCAGAGCACAACGTGACAAAAGCTGACTGTGATAGCTCAAAGTAGAGCTCAAAGTTAAAAGTTAAGCAGTACCGTGGTTAATCTGCTACAAAAGTTTAAAGAAGTTCCAGTGGTTCCATGAGTGATGAGAGACACGTCAACACACCCAAAAGCGATGTTAAGAAACCTGCAAAGCAATATCAACCATAACGTATCGAAAACGAAAAATACGGATACAATACCTGGTACAGATGGCTGTCGATACTTTTTCCCTCGAAAACGTGATCAAACAAATAAGATGGCGTAGGAGCAGGAGGCCCCCTGGAACCATGGTGAAACGCAGGAGCCAGAAGGTACAGGGTGGCGGGAACCTGGGGAGAGCGCACATACTGTACCTCCATCACGGTGAGAAGCAGGATCCAAAATGGCGGCGATCCGGAAAGACATCATCACCCAGAGACTACAACGAGGGCGCCATCTTGGAGGTGGCACACAGCAGGAACGCAAGCGGCACACACAGATGACATCAGACAACAGGGAAGCCGCGACCCAGAGGACCCAAGTGGTAGTGGAGAAGCGCCAGAGCTATAGGAGATGCCGGGAGACAGCGACAGACGGATAGGAGACAAGAGGGAACATTACGGGGCAGTAGCGGGAAGCAGATAGGAAGTAGAAGCAGGTCACGAGGCAAGACAGGAGTAAAAGGGAGAGCAGAAAAAGTAGGTGAAGAGAGAGCACAGAAGAGAGGGAACAGGAGAAGGGGACCCAGCAAAAGGTAGAGGAGGAAAAAGGAAGAGGAGGGTAGCAGGGGGAATCCAACTAAGAAAGGGAACAGGGACGTGACAGAGGCGGGAAAGTTCAAAGGGAAGAGAAGGTAAGGTAGAGACAAGTTGAGAACGCAGAAAGAAGAAGCAAGTAGAAGACAGTATAAGATGTGATAGGATGGCTAGGGAGAAAGGTAAGACTGAGCGTCGAGGGAATAGCTAGAACAGAGAAGGAGAGTTAGGAAGTAGTAAGATATCTAAAGCTGGTGAAAGGTGGTTAACCTAGAGACAGATCCAACTAGTAAAGGGAAGAGTCAGACGGACATAGAAGGTATAGAGAAGAGAGGTACAGAGAGAGGTAAGGGTGGAACCACAGAACAAGAGGGACAGGAAAGTGACAGACGGTGAGATGGAAAGTAAAAGGATAGGAAGCAGGATACGGTTAATATAAGGAAAGGAAATCGGAGAAAGTAGAAAGCAGAAAGTAGAAAGCGAGAGTAATTAGAAGATTGGATAAAGCAGGTTACAGAGGAGGTTAGAAAAGTAAAAGGGAGTACAAATGAGGTGAAGTAAAGGGAGATCAGTCTGCAGCTCAGGTATCAAGGATCAAATCGGGCAGAGATAAAGCAGCTATAATGAAAATAAAAGGAAAAAACGGAAAAAGAGCACAGAAGGGGAAGAGTTCAGGAAGGGCAACAAGGGAGGGTTGAGTTAGTGGGGGTAGGAGATGGGCAAAGTGCAGGGGAATTGACGGTGTGAGACTCAGAAGGAAGACATAGGAACAGGGATTCAGGTTAATATAACATAGAATAGATGGTTGTGTTTTTATGGTTAGTTGAAGAGCGGGGCAGGAGTAGTGGGAGGGGACCTGCTCCGGAGTCCATATGGGCCATACGTTAGGAATGGAGAGGGAGGCTCTTCATGTACCCAGCGAAGCCCTTTGGGCCAAAACACTTGGAGGGGATGTCGTACACTCCAAATCAAGAGATGACGTTCAGCAGAGCGGGAGAGATCCCAAAGGCGGTGGACTCGGCGCCAGGAGTGAGACGGAAAGGCACCGAGAGCTGTCATTTTATGTAATACGTTGTTTTGTGTTTATGTGCACCCAGGTTTCCCCATATGTGTGTCCCCCTCCCTCTGTTTTTATAGGTGGGCGTAGAGAGAATAGAGATAAAGTAGCAGGTAGCGGCTCCAAGAGCGGACAAATACCTCAGAGAATCCGCAGAATTCGTCAGGAAAAAGGACACAAGTTCAAAAATGAGTAAGGACATAGTATTAATTTCACACAACGTAAAGGGATTTAACAGCCCAGCGAAAAGAAGAGTTGCCTTTAAAGATTACAAACGTAAGGGAGCAGAAATCCTATTTCTGCAAGAGACACACTTTTCACAAAATAACTGCCCCAAGTACTTTGACAAAGATTTCAGGTTAAGTTTCTTGTCCTCCTCACGGGTTAAAAAAAGAGGTGTGGCCATCTTGATACACAACAGAATACCTTTCCTAACTGACAGAACACACATTGACAAGGAGGGTAGATACATTATAGTAACAGGAACTATACGTGACCACCCTATCACACTAGCTATATATGCCCCATGCGAAAACGCAACAGATTTCTTTAGCAGATTCTTTAGCAAATTACGTAAAGCAGCAAAAGGGAACATAATACTGGCAGGAGATCTGAATAGGGCACTAAACACTAACTTGGACAGATGTACTACTATTAACAAAGCCCACAGACAGGACTTACTAACAATCACAAAAGGGTTAAAAGACTGTCAACTACTAGACATATGGCGGGAGCAACATCAGGGAGTGAAGGAATACACTTTTCTTCTCACACCCCAATACTTACAGCAGAATAGATTACTTCCTTGTATCCAATAGACTGGTCCCTGGGGTCACTCGCTCAGAGATCCATGATATTTCATGGTATGACCACGCATCTATAGAGCTGCAATGCACATTAATACCCCTAGACAGACCTAGAGCGAATTGGAAGCTAAATGAGATTCTATTGAAAATACCGGATATAGAGAGGGAGGTGGGGGGAAAAATTAAAGAATATTTAACAGAGAATGAGGGGAGTGTGGCGACACACACCACGTTGTGGGAAGCTCATAAAGCAACCCTCAGGGGGATATTAATTAATCTGGCCGCCAAACAAAAAAGGGAAAGAGTGAAAAAGATTAAAGATCTGGAAAAACAGTTAGCAGATTTCTCATTTCTCCATAAAACGAACAAGCAGGATCATATTCTGAAAAAGTTATTAGACACCAAAACAAAACTCAATCTCCTCCTCTCCTCCCAAGCTGAGAAGGAAATGACTTGGTCTAGGCGTAAATTTTAGGATAAAGCAAACAAGCCAGATACCTTACTTTCCAATAAGCTAAAAAACAAGCTTCCAAATTACCACATTCATGCTATTCGTACACAAAGTGGAGACCTCACATCCATTCCTGGGAAAATAGTAGAAGACTTTAAAACCTACTATGAAAAATTATACAATGGAGATAAGGTCACCCACAACCCAAAACGAAAGAGATGTTAAAAACATTTCTGAAAGAGGCTAAATTACCCACCTTGAAAAGGGGTGAGAGAGAAGCGCTACAAGCAGACTTTACTCTAGAACAGTTATCAGAGGTAATCAAGACATTAAAACCAGCCAAAGCGCCAGGGCCGGATGGCTTCTCGAATTTATATTACAAAAAATACCTCAAATTACTAGCTCCTCACATGTTCAAATTATTTAACGAGATTCTAGCGGGGGCCTCCTTCCCAACACAAATGCTACAAGCCTCAATTTCTTGGATCCATAAACCTGGAAAGGACCCGGCAGACTGCAAGAGCTACCGGCCAATTTCACTGATTAATTCAGATGTTAAAATTTACTCCAAACTCATCGCAAACAGGGTGGGTAGTGTTCTTCCCAGGTTAATCCACACGGATCAAGTATGGTTTATCGGAGGTAGACAAGCAGCAGACAACACCAGGAGAATAATTGATTTAATTGACTTGGCTAAAAAGAAAAACATACACTCCATGGTGTTAAGTCTGGATGCTGAGAAAGCCATTGATAGGATAGACTGACCCTACCTAAAAGAAACATTGGGAGAATTTGGTTTCAAGGACACCTGTTAAGAGCCATTCTTGCGCTATATGAAAGTCCGACGGCAATATACGAAGCGGAACAAGACAGGGTTGCCCGTTGTCCCCACTGCGGTTTGCCCTCTGTATCGAGCCCCTAGCTGCGCCCATTAGACATAGCCCAGACACAACAAGAATCTCTATTGATAACCAGATGCACAAAGCAGCCTTGTATGCAGATGACGTCATTTTAACGTTGTCAAAACCTCTCACGTCCTTGCCCAATGTTTTCGGGATTTTAAGTAAATTTAACCAAATTTCCGGGTTTAAAATCAATCAGACCAAATCGGAAGCTCCCACTATAAATTTACCCAAAGAGGTGGAAAAACTGATAGACATAAACTTTAACTTTAAATGGCAAGCCTCCGCTATCAACTATTTAGGGGTATACATCACAAGGGACTACAAAACATTATACAAAGCTAATTTTCCCTGGTTGATTAAGACGTTGGGGGAGGATCTCAGGACATGGATGAAAGGTGGCATCTCATGGATTGGGAGGATGCATAGCGTGAAAATGAATCTCCTCCCAAAGATGTTATATCTATTCCAGAGTCTACCTATACCTATAGTAAATGCGGACATCCTCTCCCTACAGTCACAAATTAGGAAATTTATTTGGAATAAGAAAAACCCAAGAATTGCAAAGAGTATCTTGAAGAGGCCCACCACAAAAGGAGGACCAGCGGTACCTTGCTTGTTAACTTACTACAAAGAGGCCCAATTAAGCAAAATTATCCAATGGCACACGGATCCAAGCTTAAGGAGATGGGTAGAATTGGAGAAAAGCTGTTGTGCACCAATTGAACTACACAATTTGATCTGGCTACCAAGAAAGGATTAATCAAGATGGAAATGCCACTCCAGATCATAGTCAATTCAAAACGGGAATAGGAGGCCACTAAATACAGCTGAAATCTAACTTCCAGGGATTCACATATGACACCGATCATCGGTAACCAAGATTTCGCTCCAGGGATGAATAGAAATAATTTGTTAGTTTGGATACAGTCGGGTATTACACGGCTTAATGATCTGGAGGGCAGAAAATATATAAAAACATTTGAACAAATAAAGTCCACAAAGGATATACCAAACAAGGAATTCTTTAGATACCTCCAGATAAGAGATTTCTATAACAAAACCCCAATCAGACCTGTAAGAACGAATTTTGAGCAGCTGTGTTCTAGAGGAACGGCCACAAGGGGACTAACATCTAGAATGTACAGGGAAGTGATCTGTCCTGGGATCCCTAATGAAACCAGACTTAGTTACATCAGACAGTGGGAATCTGACTTAGGAGAGACTTTAGAGGACGAGGAATGGGACAGGATCCTACAGGCAGCAGCAAAAAGTTCAATATGCACCACATTAAAGGAGAACGCATTTAAAGTCCTTATGCAGTGGTATTACACCCCATCAAGATTAGCTACATTTGTCAGGGATACAAAAAAAAAGGGGGAGAACCGGCGCTTCTAAAATATAAAATCTGACCAAATATAAAGTCCAACAGGAATGAAAAGGAGTCCTGGGAGGAATCTTCAATGAAGTCTCAAAATGGACAAACAGACATATAAGACAAAGACAAAAAAGTCAAAAGAAAAAAGATCATAGTGTAACTTACAAAACAAACAAAAAGCACTCAAAAGATTGATAAAAGGATTATTACAAATTTAATGCAAATGTAAAATATAAATAAAACAACATACACATGTATGTGGGCTAGGAAAAAAGGATGGTGTAAATAGCGCTATCAATAAAAATAAATTGGGTTAATACACAATATATACACAATGTGACAAGTGACTAAATATAGGACGGCTGCCAGGACAAAAACCTAACCCAAACACAGTTAGTGAAAACACAGAGAAAACGATACAGACCGGCGCCTATAGTGTCCAATATTGATAATGAGTCCAAAGAAATACTGCAGTGTCCAGTGACGGTGATCCGGTAGTTAAACAGCAGACTCCACAGCAGCAATCATGGTGTTATGCAGGGGAGATAAAAAGAGAAATCATAGCGTGACACTGCATATGAAAAACATATAACTCACACATACAAGACTTACACCACTAACAACACTGACAGAAAGGCTGACAATAAAACAGAGATTTATTAGAACAAACACTAAAACGGATAAGAACTAAGGAGCAGGTCCAGGATCCGGTGTGTAAAACCGGAATCATACTTACAGCAATTCAAATGGTTCAAGCAGTGTATACAGGATGTGCAGTCCGGTTTCAGCTTCTCTCTGGCGCGTGGTACTTCTGTAATGGCCGCCGGTGCTTCCTCCGATATCTCTCGGGCTAGGCGTCCCTGCAGGCCAACCCTCGCGAGATTTTTCGTCTGCACTGACGTCACTCGCTGGGTGGAGTTGTTCGCCGCTGCTTGCTCCTCGCTGCACGTCTCTGCTGTCCGCTAGAACTGGGGATTGATGCTGGGGTCTGCTCCTCGTAGTGTTCTCTCTCCAAATGATCTCTAAAACACCCAACGCGTTTCGTGCGCATGCGCACTTCTTCAGGGGTGATTAGCACAGTCCGAGCTTTCCTTATGTAGTAGCAGGTGGGACACAATTGGTGGAGATGAATAGTCTCTTAAATTGATCTTAAAACAATTGTGATTGGTTATTCGTCCTGCCACTCATGGCTGTGCTAAACAATGGCAGCCTAACATACACAAAGACAACATGTAACACAGAACTATCTATAAATACATATCATATGCACTTTATCCTGACAATCAAGGTGTAAAATTAGTAATAATTCATTCACAACTTCCAGATGTTTACATATCCACTGTTCATGTTGCACAGTTTTGCACCAACACTATTTATAAATTGACCAAAGATGCAGTTAATTCCTGTATCTATATATTAATGTCTTTTCTAAGATGAGTATTAAAAAATACTGATTGTTAGCTGATAAAATTTATTAAGAAATACTTTATAAAAAAGTTTTCAAGATTAATGAATACTTTACAAATAAATACTTATATATAAAAAACCCTTGTTTTTAGTATTATTTTATAAATATAAAACTTATTAAAATATATACAAAAATGTTATTTAAGAAAGACACCCAGGTTGAAGTCTATATTAAGTCCATTTGGAGAGAGGGTTTTCAGCTCGTAGATCCAGTAAGCTTCACGCCTACAGATCTGTTGTAGCTGATCTCCCCCCCTCCAATGCGCTTGTGTACTTTCTATAGCCTGACATTTCAGCCCAACAGGACTCTTATTATGATGCACGCTGAAATGGTGCGAAACACTATGTGTGGCTAAACCTCGTCTAATGTTGTAGATGTGCTCGTATATTCTTCTTTGATAGCACCTGCCTGTCCTGCCCACATATTGTAGGCCACACGGGCATTGCAATAAATATATCACAAACGTGGAATGGCAATTAATAAATGTTTTTATGGTGTAGATTTTATCTGTTACATTAGATTTAAATGTTTTCGTGTTGTTACTGAAAGTACAAGCTGTACATTTAATGCATGTGAAAAAGCCCTCATTTTTACTTGCTTTCGTTAGTTTTGAATTGTCAAGAGGGCAACTAGGAGCTAGACGTGTTTTAATATTAGCTGATTTTGTAAAAATAATTTTCGGTTTCTCTGGAAGGCATTTGGACAGTACATCATCACAAAGGAGCATAGGCCAATGTTTATTAAAAATATGTCTAATCTTCGGTGCCATCTCATTATACTGGGTGACAAATGCCACCCCATTGGTTTGTTCCAGTTGTTTTTTGTTGTTGTATTCTAATAGTGTATTACGTTCAATTTTATCTACCTGTAGGGACGCTTCCTCAAGTAGTTCCTCCGGATAGCCTCTATCTCTAAACTTGTCTTTCAGCTCATCTGCCTGGAGCGCATACTCCCCAGAATTTGAACAGTTGCGCTTCAGACGGGTGAGCTGACCCCTAGGGATATTCCGGATCCAACCTGGATTGTGCTGGCTGTCTGCCCTAAGGTAATTGTTAGCCTGCACTGGCTTGAAAAAAGTTTTCGTTTCTATTTTATTATCTGAGATGTAAATGCCGAGGTCCAAAAATTCTATATGCTCCTTATTGTGATTAAAAGTAAACTTTAAATCCCTGTCATTAGCATTGAGATACTCAAAAAACAACTCCAATTGCTCCTGGCTCCCTGACCATACAAAAATGATATCATCTATGAAACGGCGCCAGAGCACAAGGTGAGCCCCAAATGGACAGTTGTTCCAAATATAGTCTTTTTCCCAACTGTCCATAAATAGATTTGCATAACTTGGGGCAAACCTTGTGCCCATCGCCGTTCCACAGGTCTGCAAAAAAAATTGTGAATTAAATTGAAAATAATTCTGCGTTAAAATAAAATTAATACTATCGACTAAAAATGATTTAAGTGCTGGTGAAGTAGTGACGTCCAATTCTAACCTGCGTGATACTGCCTGACATCCTTTGGCATGATTGATGGTAGTGTACAAAGAGGTGACGTCCGCTGTCACCCAAATGTACTCAGGATTCCATTCCAGATCCCTAAGTATCTGGAGGACATGTGTTGTGTCACGCAGGTAGGACTGGACCTGATGTACCAGAGGTTGAAGGTGATGATCTATAAATAAAGATAAATTTGAAGTAAGTGATCCAATACCTGAAATGATAGGTCTGCCAGGGGGTTGTGTAGTGCTCTTGTGTATTTTTGGGATAAAGTAAAAAATGGGGATACGTGAAAATTGTACATCCAAAAAATCTAATTCTTGTTGCGTTATAGCTCCATCCTTGAGACCTTTATTTAGCAAAGTAGTCAGCTGAATTTCAAATTGTTTAAGGGGATTACTTAAAAGGGGGAGGTATGTGTCTGTATCTCCTAGTAGTCTCATAGACTCCTGGAGATAATACTCAATGTCCATAACCACTATACCTCCCCCTTTGTCAGCAGGTTTTATAACTATCCTCTTATTATCCTCCAGTTGTTTTAAGGCTAATTTTTCGTTAGTATTGAAATTGTCTCTACTGCTGCGGCCGAGTTTATTCGAGCATTTGCCCGTTCTCGGCCGCAGCAGTAACCTGGCGCGCGCCGGAGGGTGCCGGGCGCGCGCCAAAGCAGCGGAAGAGCGCCCTCCGATCGGGGCGCTCTCCCTCCGCTGCCGGGTCCGCCGGGTCCCCCGGAACCCCCTGCCGCCGTCCCCCACATCGCGGGACACCAGGGCTCCCTCGCGCGTGCAGGGGGCGCAGGCACCCGATGACGCGTGACCGCGCATCGGTGACGCGCGGCACGCCGAGGGGCTGCCACTAGCAAGCCGGGAAATCTCCCGGCTTGCGGATCTGGCCGCAGTGTGATAAAGTGTGTCGGTAGTGTATGTATTTTATATGTCCTACTTGACTCTTCCAATTCCCTGGTTACTATCTCCACAAAGGAGTTGACCAGATGTCCTTGGGCAAATTTGGGATAAAAAGTGGACTTTACTTTAAAATTGCTATGTGGTTTCATTGAATCCACATCTAATGACTTCTGATTTAATTGACTGGTAACTGCATCCTTTAAAAAATATTTTTTTAGAGCTAGTTTTCGTGCAAACTTGTGAACATCAATGTGGATATTAAAGCTGTTGGGGCCGCATATTGGTGCAAATGTAAGCCCCTTACCTAGCACCCGTTTTTCTACTGGAGTCAGGATGTGTCGACTAAGGTTAAAAATGTTTTTATATGTCTTGCTATTAGTTAACCTATTTCTATTAGTACCTCCTCTTCTCCCTCTGGTGCATTTTTTCTTTTTTTGTAATTCATGGGTGGCTGTACTTCTAGACTGGTTTTCTTTATTTCTACCTGGGGAAAGATGTGCTCCCTTTCCTTCCTCCACTCTAAAAAAGAAAAATTGGATTTAACCCCCGGGGTGGGCAAAGGAGTATATGACGCACTGTCAGGTTCACTCTCTGACTCGATTTCTGATAGCACATGATATTTGTTATTAGACAGACTTACTTCGATGTTGGATGCTGTTGCTATCTGTGCGTCATATAATTCTTTGGCTCTTTTTTGTTTCAGATACTGACTCGTATCATGTTGGGGCAATACCCTTTGTGGTTGGGGGATGGGCACTGGAATGGGTATAAGAGGTTATTGGTGTGGTTTCCTTGACCTATTATTATGTATGTGGGCTAGAGACACTAATGTAGCTGTAACATCCGGTAGGGGTAAAATTGGAAACCTACTTACAGCAATGCTGAAAAGTATAAGCCCGTAGAGCAACTTGTTTTTAAATTCAGACCGAAGCCTCTGAGGCAGGATCCCATGAAATGTACAGTATGTATGCCTCAAAACTCAGAGATATCCACTTGCTCTGGAATACCCCTTAAACGGAAGCAAAACTCTCCTGGATCCTGCCACAGAGGACAGGCTGCACCACCAACGGGATATTTATTAGACGCCTTTTTTTCACAGGAGTACAAGTGCATTTGGATTGGGCGTTAATTTTATTCCAAGCCGCAACTATGGAACAGCGTGCCGCTGTCAGGATGAATGAGGCTAGTTTTTTTATGGGAGTCTGAGTTCCTCTATGGGTTTGGCCAACAAAAAGCAGCGGTTGTTCCGGCGGTGTGGATCCCTGAAGGCTGCTGTTTTCAACCTTTGCAGAGGCTTCGGTCTGAATTTAAAGACAAGTTGCTCTACGGGCTTATACTTTTCAGCATTGCTGTAAGTAGGTTTCCAATTTTACCCCTACCGGATGTTACAGCTACATTAGGCCTCAGTCCCGCTGCACTCGTTGGCGCGGGCGGCCACACGCGGGTTCCCCACCAGCAGGGGAATCCTCCCGAGCCGGTCCCGGTCCCCCCTGGCGGCACAGCGCACTACACGCTGTGGCGCGTCAGCCGCTATGGGACACAAGAAAATGGTGTTCCCTAGCGTTGACGCGTCACGTGGTGTGGCTGTAAGCCAATGGGGAGGGGAGGCTTCGGGAGGAGGAGAAGCTTCGGGGAGCGGGGAGGAGTGTGGAGTGACAGCAGCGTGAGTGCCTGTCTGTGTGTGTGTCTGAGTGCGTGCGTGCCTGTCTGTGTGTGTGTATGTGTGTGCCTGTCTGTGTGTGTGTCTGAGTGCGTGAGTGCGTGCCTGTCTGTGTGTGTGTGTGTGTGTGTGTGTGTGTGTGTCTGAGTGCGTGAGTGCCTGCCTCTGTCTGTGTGTGTGTGTGTATGAGTGCCTGTGTGTGTGTATGAGTGCCTGCGTGTGTGTGTGCCTGCGTGTGTGTGTTGCTTACCTTCAATCAGCAGCTCCAGCCCGAGCCCGTGTAGGGAGGGGGGGGAGTAGAGGGTCCCTCCGCTCAAGCCACGCCCCCCCCCTGTCAATCCTCCCACTCCTGCCCACCTCCCGCTCCGGCCCCCGCTCCCTACAGACCGCATATCGCGGTCTGTGTATGTCAGCGCACCGCCTGTCTGCAGTGCGGGCGCGCTGACTCTGGGAGCGGGGCCTTAGCCTTAGTGTCTCTAGCCCACATACATGTGTATGTTGTTTTATTTATATTTTACATTTGCATTAAATTTGTAATAATCCTTTTATCAATCTTTTCAGTGCTTTTTGTTTGTTTTGTAAGTTACACTATGATCTTTTTTCTTTTGTCTTTTTTGTCTTTGTCTTATATGTCTGTTTGTCCATTTTGAGACTTCATTGAAGATTCCTCCCAGGACTCCTTTCCATTCCTGTTGGACTTTATACTGTATTTGGTCAGATTTTATATTTTAGAGTCGCCGGTTCTCCCCCTTTTTTTTTTGTATCACTTGCACTGGTTTGTGTTAACCTTTTACCTAGGCAGCCCTCACTTTAAATGTAAAGTGTATTGTACATAATATTGTCACTTATTTTGTGTCACTTATCACAGTCACCGCATTAGCGCTTATTTCACTGCTCTTTCTTTTTATACATTTGTCAGGGGCTACTCCCCGCTCTGCCCAAAGCAGTGCGGGGAGGTGGCTGATTTGCGACACATGCTGTGGTCTTGCACAAAAGTGGTCCCGGTTTTGGAACAAATTAGAGAATGGTTACAAAGGATACTCAATTTGGAGATCCCCCTGGACCCGTGGGTGTT
Organism: Ascaphus truei; assembly: GCA_036426205.1. Lineage (NCBI taxonomy): Eukaryota > Metazoa > Chordata > Amphibia > Anura > Ascaphidae > Ascaphus > Ascaphus truei. Next base: position 37,439 of record WSYH01004911.1, read on the forward strand.
CCTTCTGGGCAGGCGGATCCAGGGTCTGTCAAATACAACACATAAATTAATCGTGTATTTTGCAACAGCCACAAGATGCGAGATTGCAGCATTATGGAAGCAAAATGAACTACCAATCATCCCTAAAATCAGAAACAGGATTTGGCATGTCTGCCGGATGGAACAATTAACGAGTCTAGTTAATGACACCGGCCTAAATTTTCTAAAAGTCTGGACGCCATGGTTTTCCCTGACAGATATCCCAGGGGTGGATGCTGCCGCAATACTTCAATGATAGCCACAAATGCGTTCTCCTTTGAAGGTAAGAGATCCGACACCACATAGCGACGAACAGGTAGGCCCGACGGTGACGACAGCCCCGACTGCACGAGGACAAGAAAAGAGCAGGGAATAGGTTGAAGGTCCCTTGGAGAAACATAAAACAAAATGATACAGGAACTAAAGAAGGAACCAAAACCCAATCAAAAGACGCACGGGTTCCCCCTCGCCCCTTCCCCCCCCCCCCACCCTTCGTCCCCCCACGCCCCAGGCCCTTTGTCTGGTATGTCTTGTAAGTCACGTCCAATGTTGTAGGTAGTCCCTAATATATGGCATGTATGAATATTGTATTTTTTGTTAAAAAGGAAAAATTTGGTGTACATCACATTGGTTTGTGGCATAATGTATGTATAAAAAACACCAATAAAATTGAAGTTGAAAAAAAAAATGCACCATATCAAAGGGTACATTCTTAGTGAAAACAACCAATTTTATTTATTTTTATCATTAGGTATATTTAGTTAAGTGTATTTGTCACAGCTTAGCCTGTACAATGCACCATACAGACATAGATCGTACTTAGGAAGAGGATAACATTCCATATATTCAAATACTCCGAGGTCCTCAAGTATATCAGTAGGCTCATTGATCCAGAGTATGAGACATAATCCCAAAGATAAATAATATCTCAATGAGGAATCAGACTAACACTCACTCTTGAGCCCTAAATGCCTACAGGGAAAATAAATTACAGACAAGGCAACAAGATAGAAACGAAGAACAAAGGAACAAAATGGAACGGGGAGAGCAGAGGGAGGACTACTGGATCAAAGAAAGTATCCAAGATCCCAATCCGTATTGAGACTGAAAGGGACCTGGGTCTTCAAAGTAAAAATCCAGTAGGCCTCCCCCTGGTCCAGCCTCTTAATCCGATTACCTCCTCTCACATGGGGAGAGATAAACTAAATTCCACAGAGTTTCAGATACCTACTATCCCCCCTGGGGCAGTGGGTACAGGGCAGTGGGACCGGGTAAATGATGTCCTTCTGTTTAATAAGTCTGACATGTTCCATGACATGTACCTTTAGACATCTCGTGGTCCGTCCCACATACTATTTCCCACAGCCACAGGTGAGGAGGTAGATAACATATACGGTTTTACATTTAATGAAACTCTGTATGTGGAATACTTCCTTGGTGACTGTGCTTTCAAAAGTCTTAGGCGGTAACATCAAATTACAAATTTTGCAAGAACCACATCTGTATGACCCCTTGGTCAATTGTCTAGTTCTATTAGTATCTGATGTGAATAAACTGGGTGAAAGAGAGTTTGAGATGGTTTTGGCCTTTCTGAACACAATTTGGGGGTTTGATGGTAAGTCTTACCCCAAGACAGGATCCAGGCGCAGGATATCCCAGTGTTTTTCTAGGATAAGCCTGATATCCTGTGCCTGCTGACTAAATTGTGTAACGAAAAGTGGACTGTCAAATTTTGAGAAGTTCTTAGGCTTCCTATTTAATAGCTGATTCCTATCCATTTCCTCCACCTCCCCACGTGCTTGTATTAAGTAAAGGGGCCTATAACCCCTGGCAAGAAACCTATCGTGCAGATCATCTGATTGTCTATGGACGTCCTCATCTTGAGAACAATTTCACTTCACCCTCATAAATTGCCCCTTTGATATTCCTTTAATAAGGGTCCTAGGGTGGCAGCTGTCCGCTCTTAAATATGTATTCCGTGAGTTTTCTTTTCGGAAGATGTCCGTATCTTTATTCAGAGAGAGGTCAATGTAAAGTAACAGATCCAAATATTTTAGATGCTACGTGTGCATATATATATATATATATATATGTAGCCCCCTGTAAACAGCACAGGCTATACCTATCTCCTCCCTACTGTGGTAAGTCCTGTTAAGGGCAGGCACCAGTAGTCATCATGGGTTTTCCCCCTTCCAAGCCCTCCCTGAGTGGTAGATGCAGGCCCCTGACTCTGCTGCAGGCATGAGACAGAGAGGAGGTTCTGCTGACATCATGAGGGGTGGGGCTGACTCTATTTAGCAGCCCGCTCCTGTAAGTGACTGTCTGTTCTGTCCGAGGAGTTGGAGGAGACAGTGCGGTCTCACCTGTGCAGTTCATACTGGAGCAGAGAGAGGAGAGGAGAGACTCAGCCACTCTGAGTAGAGCTGATAGCACCATAGTCCCGGTGGACCAACGCCCCTCACCCCGCTGCTGGGGTGATGGGGAGAATCCATCCCCCACCCAGAGGATACCCTCTGAGATGGGCAGTGGGATATTGATGCCCCAGCCCAGACCATCCTGTCAGAGGATACACTTGGAGGGAAGGAGAGGAGGAAAGACCTGTACAGGGAGGAGGGTCGAGTGATAAGCGGGACATTGCTGTTGTTGTCGCTGCTGGTTGCCACTTCTGCCGGAGGCGCAGATCTGACAAATAAAGAGAGACAATACTTTTATATCAAAGACTGTTGTGTGATTCTGGAGCATCCACACTGGGACCAGGGTTCACTCTTCTATACAGGTCCTATCCCACATCCCTGGGAGTATAGAGGATGGAGGCGCTGCACCACTAAAGCATGGAGGCTACTACCCCAGAAGCCAGGTCCTGTGATCCCCCACACCATCGCGGGAGACTCAGGCCCTCCTGTTCCACACAGGTACGCACCACTAAGTACATGTAATCCGCCCTCACACACCCTAGACATGTCAGATGAGTCTAGGGGGGGGGGGGGAATATGGGTTACACTTGTAACAGAAAAAAAACCGGTTAATTACTGGTTACTGCAATACAATTTGGGACAGCTTGAAATATGCAGCTCCTCACACATTCAACCAGCTTTTACAAAAATAAGACACATATTTTCTCACCTATTACAATAAATAGGAAAACAAAACAGTTTGATCCTGCAGACTAAATTAATAAAAATTTCCTTTTTTTTCCATATCATAATTAACTTTTTATTTTTTTTAAACTAATTTAAAAATACTGAGCTTCTAGTTAGCTTTGTGTCTTGAATATATTCTGCCTGGTTTTATCTGTACAAATTTAGAGGAAAAGAATTGTAATTCTGGTTAAGGAAATAAGTCGCCTGGCCAGTACGATAAACATCCTTATTATTCCAGTGACCGGACTGTTTACAAAAAGATGGTAAAAATCAAATGACTTTTCCGAATTTTGTCCTTTCTTGTCCTTTTTTTTCCACAGATACCCAAATTCACCTCTAATTAGTGTTAATTAGTTTATATTATATTGGGGGTGTAAATTTAAAAAAAATTAAATTTAAACATGAGCAATTAATTATATTCTTAATTTAGAAGCATTTGCAAGTCCCTGAATAGTAATTTTGTTTACATACAATAAACCGGTATTCTTATTATTCAATGCGCATAAAACTTTCACATGGATAGAATTCACTCAGATTCTTACAAGCACACACACAGGGATTACTCATACAATCAACCTTTTTTTATCATATTCATGCCTGCAAATGTAATAAAAATATTCTAAGGGAAAAGGAAACCTATACCTGTTATAATCTTGTTTTTCCACTCAATTTTGTAATACATAAGACTCCCTGAACTTTTCAATCCAGACGGGAAAATATTATTAATTCAACTTAATATACACTCATACTTGGTTAATGTGGCACAAATAATTTGGGTTTGCATGTCTTAAAATTAGATTAGAAAAATTATATTTTTCTGTCTTTCTCTCTCCTAAGAGCTCTGCTGACTTGCTAACAACATTTCAACAAAAAGAAAAACATCTCTGTAACTTGTCCTATAAAACAAAATTCTTATTATTTCAACTTTCTAATTCTTGTCTCTTTTTTTTTTCCGATCTGTCTACAACATTGCTGTAGCTTTCCTGTGTAACAAATCACTGGAGAGAAAAAAAAGTGGGGGCTAGAGCGGCTTATACATGCAGGCAACTCGAGAGGGGGGACACAGACAGAGCTCAGATTGTCAAAAGGAAGAAAAATCTTGTATCTTCCCAGCTTTGTTGCTGTGCTTGAGTGTTAATTGAGGAACCTATGCCACACTGCATTCATCCATAAGGGGTATTTTAACTCATCCTACAGTACATTTCTTCATATACTTATAATCCCATAAACAACTTATAAAGGAATTTTATTTTGACAATATACAATAAGGTTAGTCTTATCATTCTTAATATCATCTTAACCTAAACAATTCCTATCTTAATTAAACCATTATTATCTTATCCTACAGTAAATTACCATCATATCTGAGACACCATATTTATTTATAAAATATTTTACCAGGAAGTAATACATTGAGAGTTTACCAATCTCGTTTCAAGTATGTCCTGGGCACAGAGTAAAACAAATAATACATGGTAACAAGTACAGTTACATAAATGAACAGGGTATACATTATATACAGGACATTGCGTGCACAGTTAAAGAAAATATATATTATGAGCGTAGTAACAGTTACAGACCAGGTTAAAATGTGAGACAGCCTTAGATTTGAAAGAACTTAAACTGGTGGTGGAGTGAGAGTCTCTGGTAGGTTTGTTCAGTTTTGGGGCGCACGATAGGAGAAAGGAGGAACGTCCGGATACTTTGTGAGCCATGGGACCATGAACAGTCTTTTGGAGTCTGATCTCAGGTGATAAGTGCTGCAAGTGGTAGGGGTGAGGAGCTTGTTCAGGTAGCTGGGTAGCTTGCCCATGAAGAATTAAAGGCAAGACAGGAAAGGTGAACTTTGCGCCTAGACTCTAGTGTTGACCAATCTAGTTCTTTGAGCATTTCACAGTGATGTGTGTTGTAGTTGCATTGGAGAACAAACGACAAATTGAATTGTAGAGGGTGTCAAGTTTGCTAAGGTGGGTTTGAGGAGCCGAGCCATATACTATGTCTCCATAGTCAATAATTGGCATTAGCATCTGCTGTGCGATATGCTTTCTGACCAGGAGACTTAGGGAGGATTTGCTCCTCTAAAGAACCCCTAGTTTGGCATAGGTCTTGGTTGTCAGGGTATCAATGTGCATCCCGAATGTTAAGTGGGAGTCAAACCATAAGCCCATGTATTTAAAACTAGTGACAGGTGTTAGGGTGGTGTTAGCATTGGTTCTAATCAGGAGCTCAGTCACTGGAAGCTTTACAAATTTAGTCTTGGTCCCAAATACCATTGTTACAGTCTTGTCAGTGTTTAAAAACAGTTTGTTTTGGGAAATCCAGTTTTCGAGTCTCAAAAAGTCAGACTGAAGTATGTGTTGAAGGTCAGAGAGGCTATGGCTGTGTGCATATAGGATTGTGTCATCTGCATACATGTGTATTGAGGCTTCCTCACAAGCTGTGGGAAGATCATTAATGAACACTGAGAAGAGTAGGGGCCCCAGAACAGAGCCTTGTGGGACACCACAGGTGATATCCAGGGGGTTGGAGTTAGAGCCTGAGATGGACACATGTTGGGATCTTCCTGATAGGTAGGACTGAAACCAGTTTAAAGCATGTTTCCCTATTCCAGAGCTCTGGAGTTTTTTAAGCAGGATAGCATTGATCAACTGTGTCAAAAGCCTTTGCAAAATCTAGGAATACTGCACCAGTGAGTTGTCCCCGTTCCATTCCACACTGGATTTCATTGCAAACTTTTAGCAGGGTAGTTACGGTGGAGTGTTTGGGACGAAAGCCAGATTGGAATTGGCTAGGGAAATTTGTCTTGGTATAGAAATCGCTTAATTGGGAGTGGACACATTTTTCCATGACTTTGGATAGAATTGGGAGAAGTGAGATTGGCCTGTAGTTTGAGACAGTGTTTTTGTCCCCACTTTTGAAGATTGGGACAACTCTGGCAGTTTTCCAGGTCTTAGGGATATGGCCTGCAGACAGGATAGAGTTGACTATGGACGCAATTGGTTTGGCAATGGCTAGGGCACCAAGTCGTAGGAACCTAGATTGTAGTAAGTTGGGTCCACATTGGCTGCTTAGTTTTAGTTTGAGGAGCGCTTGTATAATCTCCTCTTCAGATACTGGGCCAAATTGAAAATTGTGGGCAGTGTTGGGAGGGGGTGGGACTATAGGGGTACTCCCAGGATGAGATTCAGGTTTGTGGTTTGGGCTGCGTTTCGCTAATAAGTTAGTGGCACACCCCACAAAGTAGTCAATGAATGCATTTGCAATGTCAGTGGGGTTTGTCAGAGTAATACCCCCCTTAGTGATATTACTTGGTTGTTGATGGTTAGGAGGCTGGAATATATTGTTGATAACCTTCCAGAAGTTAGCTGGGTTTGATGTATTCTGGTGGAGATTGTCAGAGTAATATTGTGCTTTTGCATGCCTTGTTTGCGTTGTGCACATGTTCCGCATGCATCTGTAGTGATTGAGATCCTTGGTAGTGCCAGTTACTTTGTAGCTTTTCCACAAGGCATCCCTGAACTGGTATACAGCCGGTTTCAATTAAACAATAGAGACTCCAACCCTTTGTTATATAAATCAGGGACTCAAACCCTCGATTCTCAATTAAACAATAGGGACTCCAACCCTTTGTTATATAAATCAGGGACTTAAACCCTCGATTCTTCTGCCCTATAAAGTTTAGGTTCTTTAGATTCGCAGAGAAACGATGAGAAACAATAAAATATGTTTTTCTCACCTTTTTTCTGTGCAAATTCCACTTTTTCTGACAACATTTGTTAGGTCCAGTCTACCTGGCCAGACCTTAGAGCAGGTAACTTCTTCTACTCGACCCGGGGAGATTCATCACGCAGCTGCTATATTCTTTTGTCTCAGATATGATGGTCGATCTCGGAGAAGCAAAGATTCAATGCACACAAGGTGATTGAGTTCTTTCCTCTGTTTAATATGTCGTCAAGGCAGTTCTTTTATACCCAAGACAAGGACAAAACATTGTGTGTCAATTCAATACATCAGTTACAAACTGAGTTCCCATGTATAGATCATACATCTAAAATTACATATTCCATCTGGCCTAAATTGGTCGGAACAGTGATAAAAGGTCAATAACTACTAATGGGGTCAGAAACAAGACTAGTGGTCTTGTTTCTTATTTCTTATGTTATAGATATCCTGGGACAGCTGGTCCAAAGCTGAAATACTTTTACCATCTAGTCTTCTGAGAAAATAAAGCTTGACTGTTTTAACCCATTCAGTTCCTGAACAGAACATAGCTGACAGATACAGTTTTTAACCTTACATTTTGTTTCCCAGATTGTTCACCTGCAGGATTGAGCTGCTAAATTTAGGTCCAAGTGGGGACCATTGGATTCCACCTGAGGGAGAGTGTAGCCCTGGTAAGAATTTGGGCTATAGATCTTTCTCCTACTGGTATAAGCCCTGCTAAGGGCAGGCCGCTAGTAGTTATCATGGGTTTTACCCGCTTCAAGCCCTGCCCTGATTGGTGGAAGTAGGCTCCCTGACTCTGTGTCTAAGGCAAGAGACATAGGGGAGGGGCCTGCCAAAGTCATAAAGGGCAGTGCACAGCCAATTTAGTCAGTCTGTGAGTGTCTAGTTCCAGTTCTGAGGAATGAGTTGGAGAGTTATGTATTACATTTGGAGAAGGAGCTCAGGCAGGCCTGAGTAGAGCTGATAGAGCTGCAGTGGACCAGTGCCCCTCACCCTGCCTAGTGTATGAGGGAAGAGATAGCCCCACCCTGAGTGTCTCTGCCTTGGGGTGGAGGCAGGGATACAGAGAGATCCATAGCTCATCCTTAGGGTGCGCAGTCTGGAGGATGAGGAGGAGACCACTGTACCTGATTGCTGCTGCTGCTGCTGTGTGCTGCTGTACAATAGAGGACTTTTGCTATTACTTTTATCAAAGACTGAGACTGAAATCTCTCACCCCTTGGAGGGGTTTCTCTGGAAGGATTTCACCCTACCCTGATAGGGCTTGCCAGAGATGGAGGCGCTGTACCACTACTAAAAGATGAAGGCAAGAACCCCAGAAGCCTGTCCCTGTTGTCCCCCATACCATCGCAGGAGACTCAGGCCCTCCTGTTGCCAGCAGGTATGCACCACCATTACATATGTAGCCAGACCACAGTACACCCTAGGGGTCCAATCTGCGACCGGGAGGGGGGAACAAGGGTTACATATATAATTTTGATGACAATTTAATAAGGGTTAAAAAAGAGATAGTCACTAGAATTTGCACTAACAAGGGGAGAGTAAAACCTTGCATTTGAGAGAATAATCTGCAGAAGTGACGTCATCTAATCGGAGTGGAGAACGGGTCCAATGTCGGTGCACGAAGGGTTAGACGCCCGGTGCAATTGAAGAAAACCCCAAGTTTAGACCGTCTCTGTTGGTGTGGGACCGTAGCGGAAGTCCACGGTGATGCCAGTGTCATGGGAGGACAGCACTTTTAACACATTAATACCCAGATCCTTTGATTGAGCAAAGCAAGGGATAAAATAAATTGAGATTTATTTACAAAATGAACATACACAGCTTGATTTACAAAATACTACGAAAATACACTTAGTTACAGGAAGGATCTTAGATGGAACTCTTTACCGCATGATGAATCTTAGGTGAATTTTAGATGGAACTCATCCCTGGTGGGCTGCACAGATTATTAGAGGGTTACAACTCCCTATACCTAACCCTATACCTAACCTGCCCAGCCAATCTCTCTGTGGGAACAAAATATTCCGTCCTATCCCAGCGCTGCCAGTCCTGTGTAGTCTTACCCTGGGGGCTTGAGTAGACCCCTCCCCGCTCAGCACCGGAGAGTCTGGACCGAGCAGCCATTTGCCAGTATGGCTTATTGAAATTCTCTTCCTTTCCTCCTCCCTGCTACCCAATGGTTAACACCTCCATATCCTTGCTAACCAATGGTTAACACATTCATATCCTGGGAGAGAAAAAAGCGGAGCACTGCCAGGGGATAAAGAAAAAGGCTGGGGCAAAAATAAATAAAGATTATTTATTGGGCATAATGGCCAAGAAAACAACCACACAAGGTTAAAAAACTCTGAACGCGTTTCCCGCCGTGGAGGCCTTTATCAAAGAGTACTGAGGCTCTCACAGTATCAAATATATAGAGTCACTATAGTACTGTCATCTCTATATACGCCCTTATCTGAAACCCAATGAATCAGAAGATGGTCTAATTGATTATGCAGACGCTGTGATTTAAAGCTGTTGTAAGGGTCTTATATAAAAGATGTTATACATGACACTAATCATCATATGAGACTGTGAGAGCCTAAATGGTTACAACAAATAACAATAAATATAAAAACAAAAACAAAAGAAGAAGAGGACTAATAGTGAACATCATAGCAACAATGTATCAAATGTGGTAATATAATAAAAATATATGTGCATGAAATAAAATAAAAAAATAATAAAAAAAAATATATATATAATCAGATAGTGTATTGACGCTAGATAAACACTAATGAGTTGTGATAGTATAAGTGAATATTCAAATAGCAATATAAACCATGTGTATACCTAATGTATAGACATAGGGGTATATAGTATAAATGCTTTGTAAAAAATTAATTCATTAAATCTATAAATGATAAAATATAAAAAAGTGATAATAAGATTAGTGAATAGAATTAGTCAAATCCTCAAATGTGAAATAAACAAATTGATTACTGAAAATTAAAAATGGTGATAAAAACCCCTAATAACAAATAGTGCATATATATATAATTTAGTCACCTATGTATAGCTATGAAATAAATAATAAATACATATATAAATTTAAATCTATAATAATTATAATAATGAAATTTATATAACAAATATAAATGTATTATCATCAGGTAACTTGTCTTATGAAATAGATAATATATCATACAATAAAACATACCAAACAGTGAGGACGTGTGTATAGATATATACAAATCAACAGTCTATAGATATATTCGCATAGTAAGACATATTTGAATAAGGAACATAGAAAGCAAATAATACATGTTTGAGCATATAACAACAGGTTTAAAAAACAGGTTTATAAAAAAACAGTTTATAAAAAATGCTTCAATTCCCAATCGATGTTGATACCAGAGGGTTGCATGGTACCTAAACTGTACATCCAGTACATTTCTTTTCTATTTAGTGTACCCACCTATCTCCTCCCGCGAATTGGGGCATGTATATGGATCTATTCCGAAAAGAAAAGTTTTTAATAGTCCCCTGTGGGCATATTGAAAAATGTCTGGAGACCGGTGGGATTGATCTCTTTGTTGTATCGCAGGACATGTCCATGATTTATTTTTAAGCGGCCTAATGGTACGGCCACATAACCCTTCCCACATCCGCATCTCAAGAGGTACACTGTTAGCTAGAATTGCAATTGATAAAGGTATGTAGGGTGTGTTCATCACCTTTGGATAATCAGTAATTTTTTTTGATTTTATTTGCATATTTACAAATGCTACAGTGTCCGCATGAAAAAAATCCCTTAGGGATATTGCTAATCCGTTTGCAATTAGAACTGGAGTCAAAAAGACTAGGGGAGAGCGATGTACCCAATGATTTGGCCTTCCTAAAGACAAACTTAGGTTTCCTGTCGACAATAGATGACAAATCATGATCTAGTTTTAGAGTGTCCCAATGCTTGTGTATAATGTGTCGGATACGATCTGACTGTGTGCTTTGTTGTGTAATAAACAATGGTGTATCTGCGTATTCTAATGATGGTTTCTTTTTGGAGGAGTTCAACAGATCCCTTCTATCTAGTTGTTTGACAGAATTCAAAGCCTCTGTGATATGGGATATACTATAACCCCTAGACTTAAACCTGGAGATAAGGTCTTTTGATTGAACATCAAACGATTCCTCTGTAGAACACAACCGTTTCAGTCTAGTGAATTGTCCTTTAAGTATACCTTTTTTGAGATATTTTGAATGATTACTGTCTGCTCTGAGGTAAGAATTGCGAGCGTTAGGCTTCCTATAAATGTCAGTTTGGATGCACCCCCGCATATCCACATACAACATTAGATCTAAATAATAAATATGGTGAATATTTGTAAATATGCAAATAAAATCAAAAAAATTACTGGAATTAATCC
>WSYH01000511.1:0-149279 GCA_036426205.1 Ascaphus truei
CTCTCTCTCTCTCTCTCTCTCTCTCTCATTGTCCTCCGCCTCTTTTATTCTCCCCCTCTCTCCCTCTCTGTAATTCACACCCTCTCTGTGTCATTCTCCCCACTCTCTCTCTCTCTGTCCTTCTACCCCTCTCTCTCTGTCATTCCCCCTCACTCTCTCTCTGTCATTCCGCCCTCTCGTTCTCATTGTCCCCCCCTCTACAATTCTCCCGCCCTCTCTCTGTCATTCTCCCCCCTCCTATCGCTTTCATTCTCCCCCCCTCTCTCTATCATTCTATCCCCCTCTCTCTCTCTGTCATTCTTCCCCCCTATCTCTCTATCATTCCCTCCGCCCCACTATTTCTGTCATTCTCCCCCTCCCTCTCTCTGTCATTCTCCCCCCCTCTCTCTGTCATTCTTCCCCTCCCTCTCTCTGTCATTCTCCCCATCCCTCTGTCATTCTCCCCCCCACCCGCTCTCTCATTGTTTCTTCCCCTCCCTCTCTCTGTCATTCTCCCCATCCCTCTGTCATTCTCCCCATCCCTCTGTCATTCTCCCCCCCCACCCGCTCTCTCATTGTTTCTTCCCCCCTCTCTCTGTCATTCTCTCTCCCCTTGACACACACACCAGGACAGAGCAGAATACACAGTGACACACACGTACACCTCCTCTCTGGTCCACGCTCTTTCCTCCTCGGCATGGCCCCACCCCCTGGCTCCTTAAACCTCCTCTTGATGCATTACCCAGCAGCAGGTCTCTCGCTGCTCAGGGAAACCCCCTTGCAGTGTTAGAAATCTGCCGGACCACAAATTCTGCCGCCCAGTTGGCCTAATGGTTGAACCAACCCTTAATACAGCTTATGTTTTTTTGTTTCATTTGTTAGGAAAAACGCCCAGTGCCTGAACCAGGACCAAATGGTGAGTCTTGAACCTCTATAGTTGCTATTTAAACCTCACAGTCCACTTGAGAAGACCCCTTGAATATTTGACCAAGGATATTCCACATTATCTTAGTAGCTGTTATCTAGGCACTACTCTTGTGTGCTTCCAATCGCAGTGTTCACAAATATTGTATCACTATTTGCTCAACATACACTATATAGTTTTTTCTTCCCCTTTTTTCTCCCTGAATTTATAAAAAAAAATTAACCCTTGCTGGTCTTTCCTGTTTTCTCCGACACTTGAAAAGAAACCTGATGTATTAACCCTTTGAGTGTCCCGTAGTCACTATGCTATGGGGTTTGACCTCCAGTGGCGACTTCCTGCTCACGGAAAGGGCTTTCTCAGCTTCGATCGTGTCCTGTCCCATGGGATGCGTTCTGCTGTGGAGTGCTACAGCGGTCACATGACCGCACTGTGCCTCATGCCCCCGCCCCCGGCACTCACAATGTTAAGCGTTATATACACTATAATTTTTCTATGAATAGCCCTAATGCTAGTCTCGTATAATACAGCCTAAACTTTTATATAATAGAGACCACGGGAAGGGAGGGGGGAGGGGAAGGGAAGATAGATGAACCCCTGCTCAGCTCAATAATAGGGAAATGAATAATGTGAGGATAAGGTGCTTGACTGAGAATTGTGTATACAAATAGACCATAAGAGAGGGAACTCAGTTTATATAGCACTCAAATTCCAGTGGTAGTGTGTGTAGATTGTAGATATTAAAATTAATCTTTAATCAAAATGATTAAAATAAATGGTGCAAACAAAATGAGTAAAATAAGAGAAGCATCAGAGGAGTATGTAATAATTAATGCTTGCAGCTGCAGGTGTCAATCAAATACAGTTGCTAGCAAGGTATTGTAGTTGGCCAGGTGGCCGAGTCTGTAGGTACTAAACACTAGTTGAGCTTCTAGGATGAGCTCTGTATGATAAAAAGACTCCTTAGGAGTCTAAGCTGGAATAATGCCAGCAGTTTGTTGGTCACAGCTTTTATATAGCAGACCCCAAATGTTGGTCTATATTGTGATAGTATCAAATCACTTATAGTCCTATGAATATGGACTGCAGCTAGCAGGTATATGCCATAATACTTCCCTCTGGTTAGGAGGGGAGTATAGGTAGGGTTAATATCATACATTTCTGTGGCAAGTAGCACCCTGTAATATATAGGTGTATCTAGTATATATTGGGGTGTCAGTGATTATCCATGATGTGCTGCTTTTGTGGCACGGAGATGAAAAACCCTTCATGAGTTCATTGAGACACTGAACAACAATCAGATTAACCTTAAACTCACGGTTGAACATGATCCTAACACGATCAGTTTTCTGGATCTAAAGATCCAGAGAGGTCCGGAGAATGAGCTACAGACCACAATCCATCAGAAAGAGACGGCAACCAATAGCCTTCTCCTGGCTTGCAGCCACCATCCGAAAAATCTAATATGGGGGATACCAGTGGGACAGTTTCTGCGGCTACGCAGAACTTGTTCATCTATGGAGTTTTTCAAACTGGAAGCCAAAAAATGAGAAATCGGTATTTACAAAGGGGCTATACCAATAAAATAGTGAGACGTGCCTATAAAAGGGCTCAGTCTACACCAAGACATCTGCTCCTACAGGACAATGTCCAGACCGAGCAAGGTAAATGCATACGAGTGATTGGCACCTACAACAACCAATGGCAGAATATCAACTCCATTTTTAGGAAACACTGGCACATCCTTACTGCAGACCTGGACCTCCAAAATGGTCTCAAACCATATCCCACCATCACGGGTAGGCGCCCAGAAAATCTAAGAGACCTACTCACACACAACCATTTTGAACAAACTATAAATCCCACATGGCTCCCCACGAGACCAACGGGTACACATAGATGCTCGCAATGTTGGGCCTGCAGCCAGGTCAAAATCGCCAAGAAATTTAAAAACTGGAATGACTCTAAAATATTTACGATCAGAACATTTATTAACTGTAACACCATTGGTGTGATCTACCAAATTGAGTGCTCATGTACAAAAAAATACATTGGCAATTTAAAAAGCGGATTTTAGAACATCTAGGAGACATCAGAAACAATCTTGATAAACCCATTGCACGCCATGTACATGAGCATCACAATGGAGACCAAAATGTTCTGAAATTTCTTGGTATTGACCATCCTATTTTGGGCAGTAGAGGTGGCGACTGGGATCAAATACTTCTACGCCGTGAGGCAAGGTGGATCTACAATTTGGGGACACTTTCCTCACAAGGTCTCAATGAGGGATGTCTCTTTAATTCCTTTATCTAACTACAATCTATAGGCTACACTGTTGCTGTATACATTAGTATCAGGATAATTCTCTATGTATTCATCTGACACAGATACATACAGGCGGTCCTCGTTTTACGACGCTTCGTTTTACGACGAACGGCTTATCCGACGCTTGTCAATGCATCCCTATGGCCCGTTTTACGACACCCGACCGGCTTATCCGACGCTCTTACGACGCTTTAAAAAATTGCTACAAATGAACAACCAGACGGCTGCAGGCTAGGGAGATCATTCTGAACAGTCTGTGTGAAGGTTTGGTGGTGTATTTTAGGCCCTAAACCATGGCTGATCAAAGCAAAAAGCAAAGTGCTGTTACTCCAAAAAGGAATAGAAAATCTATAACTTTGGAGACCAAGCACAACATCATAAAGCGCTCTGAGAAAGGAGAGACGAACACAGAAATTGGACGTTCCTTGTATATACCTCGCACAACTATTGTGACTATAATCAAAGACAAGGCAAGAATCCTGGAACAGATCAAGAGCTCAGCACCTATGCAAGGTACGACAATAAGGCAACGTGCTGGGCATATTGCTGAGGTGGAAAAACTCCTCATCATATGGCTGGAAGATCAATCCCAGCGTCATGTGCCCATTAGTTTAGCCTTAATTCAGGCCAAGGCTTTGAGTCTGTATGAGGACATTAAGCAACAGCATGGAGAAGGGGCCACTGAGGAAACGTTCACTGCAAGTAAGGGCTGGTTTATGCGGTTTAAAGAGAGGGCAAACTTGCATAACATTAAAGTGACCGGTGAAGCTGCTAGTGCTGATGAGGAGGCAGCTAAAACCTTCCCTGTTACATTGGCCAAAATTATAGAGGACGGTGGCTATTGCGCACGTCAAGTGTTCAATGTTGATGAGACTGGGCTCTACTGGAAGAAAATGCCCAGTAGAAGCTACATTGCAAGAGAGGAAAAATCTATGCCCGGGTTTAAAGTTGCAAAGGACAGGTTGACTCTTCTGCTTGGTTCAAATGCTGCGGGTGATTTCAAGCTAAAACCTTTGCTTGTTTATCATGCAGAAAACCCTAGGGCATTCAAGGGTTATGCAAAGAACACACTTCCAGTGATTTGGAAGTCCAACCGTAAGGCATGGGTAACAGGGAGCCTTTTTGAGGATTGGTTCCAGCATCAATTTGTTCCGGCTGTGCAATTATATTGCATGAACCAGAACCTCGATTTCAAAGCATTGCTGCTCCTGGACAATGCTCCTGGCCATCCCGTGTACCTGGATGACCATCATCCAAACGTCATGGTGGTGTTCATGCCCCCCAACACCACCTCACTGATACAGCCGATGGACCAGGGGGTTATCGCTTCCTTCAAGGCCTACTATCTTAGGCGAACATTTGCCCAGGCCATCAGAGCAACCGATGTGGAAGGTGGTCCAACCTTAAAAGAATTTTGGAAGGGTTACAACATTCTTCATGCAGTGAGAAACATCGGAGAGGCATGGAATGAGGTGAAACAATCCAATCTAAATGGAGTTTGGCGTAATTTGTGCCCGGATTTTGTGTCTGATGTCCAAGGCCTTACAGAGACTGTTGCAGAAGTTACAGAAACTGTTGTGCAAATGGCCAGAGATCTCAACTTGGAGGTGGAAACCGAGGATATTGAGGAGTTGCTCGCCTCACATTCTAACGAGTTGAGCAATGAAGACCTCATGCAATTAGAGGAGCAAAAAATTGCTGAAGAGGAGGCCCACCAATCTGCTGATGTGGCACAGCCACAGCCACGTAAATCTTTGTCAAGCAAAATGTTGGCTGCGGCATTCAAGCACATTGATAGCGCACTGGCCATATTTGAGGACAATGACCCTAACATTGAACGGAGTTCAACAGTCAGTCGTGGGGTGTCTAACCAAATCAGCTGCTATAGAGAGATCTACACGCAGAAAAGGAAATTATCTGTCCAGACTTCAATGAAGAGGTTCTTCAAGAGGCCGAAACCTTCAACTGCACCTACATCACCTCCAAAAAGTCTGTTGTCTATTGAAGATTCCCCCCCCCCATCATCTTCCTCCAATAATTGATGTGTTTTTTTTTTGCTCATGTACATTTCTGTACAGAATACAGCATAGTTTTATTTTTATAGTTTTATTTTACAGTTCTGGAATCAATAAATATAATGTTTCCATCATAATCTATGTGTGTGCTGCATATCTTATTGCTTGAGTAACATTTTCTGTGTATTTTAGCATTAAAAATGCCTTCAGGAACGGAACGTTTAATTTAAACAGTGTTCCTATGGGAAAACGGGTTTCGCTTTACGACGCTTCGCTATCCGACGCCATTTTGAGTAACGCATTGCGTCGGATAACCGAGGACCGCCTGTATTACATCTGAGGTGCACCAGGGTTACAGTGTGTCTATATACATTTTTCTTTAGACACAGTTGCACACTGTGATCAGCCTGTCAGCAACAGAGGGCTGATCAAAGAGGCTGTATTTTATCCACTATATAACTTTGATAACGTGTCCACCAATCACAGACATCCTTCTACATTACTACATCAACCAATCAGAGTAATCTATGGTGCATAAAATGATCCAATAGGGTCACACATTCTTATCAGCCCGACAGTCTTGAAAAAGCATACGCGAAACGATCGTCGACGAGGGCTTTTCCAAATGTGATCAATATCAGCTTATTACTTAAAACAGCTAGCAGGGTTGAATTTATCCTACTATGGTTATTTTAAGGTTGCAATATTTGAGGCGAATAGCTCGTAACACCATCAATATAGTCTTACCCAGGCACAGCCTTAATCTCTAAGGGCTGTTATATACAGCATGCGGCCGTGCGGCCGCGCGTTCCTATGCGAACGCGAGTGCACGTGCCGCATGCTTTTCCTGTCTGTAGAGCCGGGAGCTATATGTGTGTTCATGGGTTGTGTGAGTGAAAGGAAGTCCTAAATAAGATTTTTTAAAGAAAAAAAAAGTTTAATAAATATTTTTTTTTAGTTCTGCAATCATTGACACACACACACACACATCCATACAAACACATATCCACGCACACATACATACACACATACACACACATACATACATTTGAGCGCAGGCAGCAGCGCGAAAAGATGATTTTCCTCATCTTCGCCGCTGTCTGTCGGCTCCCCTCTCCCTGCCGTGCGCGCGCGCGCGGCCGTTGTATAGAAAGGCTGACTTACGTCAGCTGTAAATTTGTCCTCTACTTCAGCATAAGTAGGAACCGTCCCCTTCAACTCGGAAGACCCTCTCGAGAGGCCTTTAACACTCCTAAGGTGCTGTACTGGAAAAGAATACGAGCGCTCGGAGGAGAAAGTAATTGATTCAGACAACACGAGTTTTCATTGTCAAAAACCTCTCCTAGTTTATTCTTGGTTACATCAGGGGTTATATAGCTAAGCAAGCGAGCGAGTATACGTGCAGAAAACTTACTTCCCATATTCTGACATTAACTCCTTATCTAAAAGTCACAACAGTCTGTCTTTGAATGAAGTCATAAATTCTGACTCGAGACTTGAGAAACTGAATGCTGAGATAGCACAATGTGAAATTGCGTATGTGTCCAGACTTCCTGCTTTTTCAGGAACTGCCATCTGAACACATACTTGGCATTCATCCAACATAGATGGGTCATATATGGGGCAAAGGTGAACAACAGAAAAACAACTTAACTTTATAAATCGATATAGAGTACCCCCTATAAAATACACATTATCATCAGCCAACTAAAATTCTGCGCGCGCGCATGGCGTATCCCGCGCATGGCACTATAGAACGTGCCTAATACTCACTGTGTAGCAGATCAGCTGCAGGGAAAATCTTTCCTGCAGCAAGCAAACAGCAACACACAGCTGCTATACTGGAGGAGACCGGCTGCGCATTCCATTACTAAGTAAGAGAGATAATCACTTTGACCTCTCTGCATTCCAGACTGAGTAAGCAATTGTGCAGGCTCTGTGTCAATACTCCTTAGACTTACCGTTTCAGCAGATCAGCTGAGGGGCACCTGTTTCCTGCAGCAGTAGAAAAGTGACACGCACAGCCTCTATACCGGAGGTGAGAGGCACTACATGTTATTACAGTCTGGCAAGCTCTATCCACGTGTTACTAAGTGGATAGAAGCTCCAGGATACAATTACTTTTTGCCTTACTTAGCACTGACACCTCAATATATACTAGATACCACCTATATATTACAGGGTGCTACTTGCCACAGAAGTGTATGATATTAACCCTACCTATACTCCCCTCCTAACCAGAGGGAAGTATTATGGCATATACCTGCTAGCTGCAGTCCATATTCATAGGACTATAAGTGATTTGATACTATCACAATATAGACCAACATTTGGGGTCTGCTATATAAAAGCTGTGACCAACAAACTGCTGGCATTATTCCAGCTTAGACTCCTTAGGAGTCTTTTTATCATACAGAGCTCATCCTAGAGGCTCAACTAGTGTTTAGTACCTACAGACTCGGCCACCTGGCCAACTACAATACCTTGCTAGCAACTGTATTTGATTGACACCTGCAGCTGCAAGCATTAATTATTAGGTACTCCTCTGATGCTTCTCTTATTTTACTCATTTTGTTTGCACCATTTATTTTAATCATTTTGATTTAAAGATTTATTTTAATATCTACATACACTACCACTGGAATTTGAGTGCTATATAAACTGAGTTTTTTCTCTTATGGTCTATTTGTCTAAACTTTAATAGGCATACTGAAATAAACACATGGATGCTGCTTCATCTAGCCGCTTAACAGTCTGATCCTTCTACAGCCGAAATAGTCCAGAGCGCACTCTGAAAATGCAATAATACCCTGCACAAAATAGCGCTAAAAACAGAAACTCCTGTATTCATGAGGGCAAATTAAATGCCTCACTACCACAATACTGAAGACTACCCACAATGAGGGGAATGCACCATTAGACTTTAACACTGTTTCTACTCCACCGTAGATACATAGTATCAAGGCTTCGATATAGATAATTATTCTGTCAACTGAATGTGCATCTATTAGATCTGTAGCCAACTTATTGTTACCACAAACAGAGGGATGTGCTGAGTATTAGGGCTCTAATTTAACCCCCCTCCCTCTTTATACTAGTTCACCTATCGTACACTATCTCCCTCTGGAGATGAACACCCTTTGTTTTCGGAGCACCAGTTATATTTATCCTGCATTTATTTTAGTATGCATATTAAAGTTTGATTTTATTACATCCATTTATTTCTTGTGGTGGTTTGAAACCATATAGTCCTCTCTACGTCTCATGTACACACTAGTACATTATTCTTAATATTCTCGGAATACTTCCCAGGTACACTCACCTCTCCACACAAACTCTCTCAGCGAGGTTTTTCTCTTTAAGTATATAATACAACCTACAGTACAAAGAATGTTCTGTCATTTCTGTCATCTATACGAGTAGACACTGCTCCGACTTTGAATTGGGGTACAGACCGGGGATATACTCTAACAAACACAGATTACAGAAGTGGGTGCTAAAAATGAATACACATCTTCATAAAATCTGCGTCACATCTGGTGGTGACGCTTTTGTTCCGGTGCCATGGACGGCTGAACACGGATGATACATGTGGAGATGTTATGTAATACATGTTAAAGATCTTGGATATTTCGATGAGTCCGTGTATGTAACTGATTTAATTCTCTGATTCACTTTATTGTGATTCATTTCCTTGATTTTGATTCTACCGAATTTATATTAATCTCCCTAATCTGTTTTCTAATTACAGTCATATTGTTTACACGGTATGGCGATAAGGATCTGTCTTTTTCTTCATCCTCATCTACTATGTAACGAGATACCTCTTTCTAATTGAAACAATCTGAATTTAGATTTGTTTTCATTGTAAGACTTTATATTCTCTTTATTAATTGGGTGGCTCTTCCCTGCTCTTTTTCTAATTCCATAATGTCTTTATTATGGCGAAGTGCCCAAAACAGTACTCCGGATTACTAAAGATTGTGAGTTTGGGCACTTTCAAACACATTTCACCCATCAAAACCTGTCTGCCCATAGGCCATTCACTAATAATAATACTGTATTGTCTTTCTGTTATCGTGTCTCCATAGAGGTTTTGCTGAAGATGCATTCTGTTGGAATATGTGGTTCGGATGTCCATTATTGGCAGCATGGTCGCATTGGAGATTTTGTTGTTAAAAAACCAATGGTCCTAGGGCATGAAGCTTCTGGAACAGTGATCAAAGCGGGCGCCTCCGTTACTCACCTTAAGCCAGGTAACCCGGCAAGAGAGAGCTTTTCTATGTTTAGGGACAGAGCCTGTGTCTCTTACACGTTACTCTCTCTCTCTTACAGTGTGCAGCAATTCATTGATAGCTCTGCTGTCTATTGCATTAGCAACCAGTATTATTTTATATACAGGTAACATTGTATAAAGTACAGTACAGATGTAGCCCAATTTTACTCTCCCAGGAGCCACAATATGAAAAGCGAAACACTGGCTACATATCTAAGTCTTTAATCTATTTCTTAATTAGTCTTTTCGTCTTCCTCACATACATTTTAGCACAGGGCACTACAAGAGGTAAATGACATATATACTTCATTTGGTAAAAAGAGTTTTTTGCAGGCGGGCACTGCAGATCGCAGGGGCATAAAAATAGATGAACTCACGCAATAACTAAAAGGTAGTTTATTGAGTGCATTGGCACAGTAAAAAACACTGCTACATGGAAACTCTGACGCGTTTCGTCCGCGAGCAGGGACTTTTTAAAAAGAAAACTTTTTGAAAAAGTCCCTGCTCGCGGACGAAACGCGTCAGAGTTTCCATGTAGCAGTGTTTTTTACTGTGCCAATGCACTCAATAAACTACCTTTTAGTTATTGCGTGAGTTCATCTATTTTTATGCCCCTGCGATCTGCAGTGCCCGCCTGCAAAAAACTCTTTTTTCCTGCTGTATACACTTCGGCTGGAGCACGCATTACTTCCGGATCAGTGGAGCCTGACGTCAGCGGGTGTATCAGCTGTGGAGTTCCGGAGCTGAGACGCGGCGTGTCAAGATAGTGAGTACTTCTTCCACCCCCGCCGTGGGGTTTACTGATGTATGTGACGCCGGTTTTTGTGAGGGCAGTGGCGGAGGAGCAGGGTGTTTCAGACCGCGCATAGTTCCCTGGCTGGGGACACGGCTGCACCGCATCCCACTTCTTCCCTACCACACTCTAGCCCCATACCGGAGGGTTTTCACTAATACACAGTATCATCAGCGTTTATTATATCATGTCCTACACATTGGGAGACTGATCGGAAGTGCTTTTATTTATGCAATTTCATGGACTAATGATAGATCATTATATGTGCACTCTTCTGGTAGCAACGGTCCAATCTTGGAGTTACTCTGGGACATCTCTATATACTTCATTTGGTGACTGTTAAACAAACGTCTGGGGGTCTGATTCACTATATCTATTTGCCTCGACAATGTACCATAGTCACGTACATTATTTCCCCTTCGGAAGAGGGAAAGTGGGGGATCTTGCATTATTATATGTTTCAGTGTTTGGACACTTGGGAAAATCTTCCAGTGTCTCATAATCTTTTTATTTACATGGAAGCAGAAGCATAGGAAGACAAAAAAAGAATCTAAGATGGTTTGTCAGTAGCAGTTCTCGATCAAAATGAATGACCATCTGTAGGTGCTTGTCAAATAGGGTATTTTGTTTTATCCCATCAATTCATTTCTGTTTCATGTCATGTAGCCTTTGGTCAAGGATAGTGGGGTCGCTAACAATCTGTTTCGTTCTAAGTAATTGGCCCAGTGGTAAATTGTCTAATTATGTAGATGAAGGAAAACTGTTAAAAATAGTAAACTGTACCTGTTTTGAATATATACAGATGCAGTCAGATGTATTGTCGAGTCCGTTGAAAGCTTCCTGACCGCTACCTGCTTGCGGCTCCCTGCGTCCAGACTAATTGTCCATCAGGATTAATTCTCCTGCGTCACGTGACAGGAACATTTAAACTAGCAGGAGATACCGGCACCCCATACCAGGGCCTCTAACTCGGGAAGCAGGGGGTTCCCAGGGCTGAAATTAATTTGGTTCATCTCCAGAGACTCCCTGCTTCAATACTATGTAAATGAAATCAAAGCAGCGCAATCGCCTATTAGAAGAGGTCCCTCTCTCTGAGCACCTCTGTCTGCTATAACTGCGCATCTCTTCCAGGCGGTGGCAGCCCGGTAGGATTAACACAGCGGGAGTCCCATTCAGAAGCAGGCACCCCCGCTGTGTTATTCCTGTGTTAATCCTGCTCTGCACTTGGCTGTGATCACACCACGTGTTGTCCGCAGTTCACCAGCACATGTGCAGGGCAGGGTGCAGATAAAGCTGACTGCATCTGTATCCACACAATTTTTCGTCTCTTTTTTTTCACCAAAACTTTAAAATAAAATAATTGTAATGGTAATCAACCAAGACACGCCAATCCCAGAATCATGTGGTTTCCCCCTTCCCTCACTTGCTGGGTAGAAGAATGGAGAATCTAGTTGCGGTCTGAACATTTGAATCACCTCGGCTTGTGCTACAGTACACATCACATGTTTTGTGTGGTGTTGGATTTCTTACTGGGGCAGCGTTACACACCTCAGCCTATTTGTTACATTTAGTTGCCCTGTTTTCTATTCCCCTTTTCCCTATCAGTTCCTTATTCATGTGTTTACACTCAATCAGTGTTTGGATCTCTAGCAGACATACTACTATGTTTAAGAAATAGGTCTAGCATTTTAACATTTCAATTTGCAACCCCTGGTAGCCGACCAAAAAACTATTGACTGCTTCGTTCCTCCTCTTCAGGGTCTATGCATGGGGCTAGTGTCTAGCAGTTAAGTGTCTCTTCTCCACCTCCCCCACTCTGTGGTTGTCCGTGAGCAAATAAAGACAAGGAAGTGGTAGGGATTGGTCACATTACCTGCACAAACTCTTGTTGAATACACAGTGACATCAGACAAAAGGAAAGTGTCTAGAGAAAAAGGTTGCAGGAGATTTTAAACTAAGATTGAGGGGGGAGGGCAATGTAACAGTTAACAAACTAAATAGAATAGATGAGGAAACAAGGGGTTAAGAAGGTAGAATGGGGGCAAATGCGAGTTTGACCAGCAGCGAGACACCCATAGTACATACAGATAATACTAGAAAACTTCTAAAGACTAAACCAAGTTGGCGCAGAAAGGAAGGAGCAGATAAGGTAATAGTACAGACTGAAAAAAAAACTTAAATGCATGCTTGCTAATGCAGGAAGCCTGACAGATAAAATGGGGGAGGTTGAATTAATAGCTGCAAGGGAGCAGTATGATATCATAGGCATTACTGAAACACGGTGGGATGAACCTTATGACTGGACAGTTAATTTAGAGGGTTAGGAAGGATTGTGTAAATAGAAGAGGTGGTGGAGTATGCTTTTATGTTAAACCGGATCTAAAACCTATTATAAGGGAAGATGTTTATGAAGGGAATTATGAAAATGTAGAGACCTTGTGAATGGAAATTAGCAGTGGAGGTAAAAGTACTGTATAAAGAAAATATTTGTAGGGATATGCTATAAACAACTAAATATCTGTGAGATTGAGGAAGCTTAAACTTTAGAAACACAGATTTAATAAACTGAGGACTAATCTACAAGTAAAACATTGGCATGATGTTTTTGCAGGGAAAATGTAGAAGATAAATGGGCAGTCTTTAAAACATTGTTAGAAAAGCACGCTTATCAGTGTATACATTTGGGTAATACGTATAAAAGAAATAAGTCAAAACCAATGTGGCTAAATAAACAGGTAGGGGAGGAAATGGACAAAAAGAGGAAGGTGTTTAGATTCTTTAAGTCAGAAGGGACAGAGACATCGTATCAGAATTATAAGGAATGTAACAAAAATTGCAAAAGGGCAATCAAATTAGCAAAAATGGATAATGGCAAAAAGAATTGCAGTTGAAAGTAAGATCAACACACAAAAAGTTATTTAAATACCTTAATAACAAAAAAACGAGAAAAGAAAATATAGGAACCTTTCAGTGTGAGAATGGGAGGCAGATTATTGGAGATAAAAGCAGAGGTATTAACCCTTTTTATTAAATCTTTGCCTCTGTGTTTGCCAGGGAAGAATCAATTTCAATAGTGCTGCCACAGGAGGAAGCCACAACCTCCACATTAATGAACAATTGGTTAACTGAGGAAAAAGTTCATAGGCAACTTGAAAAAATTAAAGTAAAAAAGGCACCTGGCCCCGATGGCATACATCCAAGAATTCAGTAATATTTATTTATTTATTTATAAAATATTTTACCAGGAAGTAATACATTGAGAGTTACCTCTCGTTTTCAAGTATGTCCTGGGCACAGAGTAAAACAAATAATACATGGTTACAAGTACAGTTACATAAATGAATAGCCAAACCATTACATTTAATATTCAAGGACTCCATTTCCACAGGCTCAGTACCACAATGTACATAATACCGCGCTCCTCCCTATAGAAGTTTGCTGCAGGTAAAAAGATAGGCCTTACATATAGAAAAACAAAAAGAACGATAATTGTCCCATGGACTAGTGAAAAAAGTGTTAAAGCCCTGAAGGGGTTAAATAAAGCAGTCCATGGGACAATTATTACATATATATACAGTATAGTATAGGTACCTGCATTAAACGGGTTGCCTTGACGTGGCATGCAGGCTTACAAATGCTTTGGCCAAAGGGTTTAACCAAATACCCTTTTCCATGAGAATATTATTTTATCTTAGCCTAATTGGTAGGAGCGCAGGAATCGTTCTTTTTGTTTTTGTTTTTGTTTCAGTACCACAATATTGGCGTAAAGCAGATGTGGTGCCTATATTTAAAAGGGGAGCTAGATCACAAGCGGGGAATTACAGACCTATAAGCCTGACTTCAATAGTGGGGAAGAAGTAAAAAAGAACGAATGGTCACTACTCCTAGTACCAACACAAGCTTGTAAAATAAAAATATTCTTTATTACAAAAAGCGGCTGGACATCATGGTATAACCACTCTGACGCGTTTCATCCCTACATGGGACTTTATCAAAGAGTACATGGTTCAGATAGCAGACATGTCTAATATAGATGCAAGTAGAATCTGATTGGACACCTCTAAATCAGACACAGCAGACAACAATGAACACATGCATTGAAACATATTAACACCATCATGTCTGACATACAACAAAGAACACGTATATAATTAACCATATAATAGACAAACAAAAGAAAAAATAAATAAAAATAAATTAAATTAAAATTAAAAACAAAGACCATGATGTCAAGCACAATAATAAATATATATAAAGAAATGCATGGAAGAGAACAATCTTAGAGGACAATAAACAATGGAAGGTAAAAAAGAGACATATAGAATAGTAAGAACTATTAGAATACTGCATATAGGAAACTTATTCAATAAACAAGTCGTATGAATGCAAGATAAGACATAAGTAAAAATGTGCAAAATGCAATGATCAAACTGTACAATACTCTCCATGCCCTTGTGACTAAAGAAAATGTTTCAACTCCCAGTCAGAATGTATTCCAAGGGGATGGAGAGTATTGAGAGTATATATCCAGTACATTTCTTTCTGATTTAAACGATTCTCCCTATTGCCTCCCCTGTGATGACGGGGTACATGTTCAATGGCTGAAAAGGAGAAGTTACCAATAACCCCCTATGGCATTGTGAGAAATGTCTGGATACCGGGTGAACCAAATCTTTCCTCTTAATCAAACGAGTATGTTCAGCTATACGGACCCTAAGAGGTCTGATAGTGCGTCCCACATATCTGTGGCCGCATGCACATGAGAGAACATACACAAAAAAAGTTGTGTTACAATTTAGAAAATTCTTAATATGAAACTTTTTTTGACCATTAGAGTAAGTAATAAATTTTGCAGGCAATGCATATTGACACATAGAGCAGTTCGCACAACAATAAAAACCTTTAGGAATGGTACTAATAGTAGGAGTACGTAAACTAGAATCAAATAAGCTAGGTGAAAGGTGGGAGGCTAAAGTTTTAGCCTTGCGGAAGGTAAATCTAGGGCCACTTGACAATGAAGGACCAATGTCTTCGTCAAGGAGAAGAGTATGCCAATGTTTAGATATAATCTTAGAAATTGATGATGATTGCGAGCTGTAAGTAGTCACAAAAAATGGACTTTGTGTAGTATTAGAAGATAACTTATTGGATATAGTAGATTTCAAACCCGTTCTTTGAATCAGGGTGTCCCTGTCCATAGAGTCAGCTCTTGCAAAGGCTAGCTCTATGTCTTTAATAGAATAGCCCCTGGTTACAAATCTGTCAAACATTTCCTTTGATCTTGACAGAAAAATGTCATTAGTTGAACAAACTCTTTTTAGTCTCATGAATTGAGATCCAGGAATATTCCTAATCAATGAACGGGGATGGCAACTCCGTGCATTGAAAAGCATATTCCTTGAATTCTTTTTGCGAAAAATATCGGTCTGGATGTTCATCTCACAGTCAATATACAGGGTCAAATCTAGATAGTTAATGTGATTAATATTGTGCTCAAAAGTGAATTTAATATTATAATAATTAGTGTTTAAATAGTGAATGAAAGAAAGTAAAGAGTGCTCGTTACCATCCCAGATAAGTATCAGATCGTCAATATACCTCTTAAAAAAGACAATATTATGACGAAAAGAGTTATTAGAGTGATAAATAAATTGTGCCTCCCAGAAACCCAGAAACAAATTAGCATATGAAGGTGCAAAACTCGTGCCCATAGCGGTGCCTAATTTTTGTAAATAAAAATGTGAGTCAAAAAGAAAATAATTATGTGTAAGTAAAAAGAATATGGATTCTTGTAAAAAAGTGCAATGTGAAAGTGATAAAGTGGATAAATCAAGAAAGTGTCGTATCGCTTGAAGACCATGATTGTGATCAATAATGGAATACAGGGAGGCCACATCTAATGTGACCCACCTGTATTCCTTGTGCCATATAAAGTCCTGTAACTTGACGATGAGATCCGCTGTATCCCTAATGTAGGAGGGAAGTTGGAAAACCAGGGGCTGTAGGAACTTGTCCACATACCGCGATAACCCATCTCCCAAAGATCCAATGCTCGCCACTATTGGTCCACTACGGATTTCTGCTTGTGAAAAAAAGAATTTATTAAGCCAGTATATCACACTGGCTTAATAAATTCTTTTTTTCACAAGCAGAAATCCGTAGTGCCCAGGCTCTTCCTTCCTATTTCACTTGGCATTCCTTATCAAACCATTTTTCTTTGATTTTCTCGTTTGTTGGTGGTCTATTAGGGCAAGTTTTTTTTCAGGTTTGATTTTCTTGCTATTAGATGGAATATTTTGTTGAGATTTTTTACTGCTAAGTTTACTCCGTGTTTGTTGTGCTCATAGTTTGTGTTCTGGAAGCTTTGGAGTAGGTTTCTGACTTCTGTGCTGTTGATTGTTTCTGTGTATGTCGCAAGGCTCTGTTTTGTCCATTTGTAGGTGGCTTTCAGGCTATGAAGGTTGGAAAGGTTTTTTTGGTGTTGTGCTTAGTTTGTCTGGTCTCTTAATAAAGAGCAGGGTTTGATTGTGGTCTGATAGGGGTTATGCTGGTGTGACTATGAAAGCACTGAGGGCTTGTGGGTCAATGTCAGTGAATGTGTAATCCAGTACGCTGCTGCCCAGCACAGAGCTGTATGTGTATCTGCCCAAAGAGTCTCCCCTTGTCCGTCCATTGATAATGTACAGTCCCATACCGCGACACAGGTTTAGGAGCTCTTTACCATTCTTGTTTATTGCACTGTCGTAGCTGGTTCTTTGTTGTGTGTCAGAGCTATGACAGCAAGTGTCATTTCCAAAGATGTAGTTATTTCCATCTGTAGATATGTAGTCCTGTTCTCTGCCTGTTCTAGCCTCCACATAACAGCAGGGCCACCAACAGAAATCATGGGGCCCAGGACTAATGAACAACCCATAGCGCACCTACCATGAAAAAACATTTTTTAGCGCGCAACTTTTACTTAACTGTTCTTATTGTAATACGGAAAAAAAACATTACAATGCAATCTGTTTATTACACCCCCACAATACATATAAAAATACACCCCCACCACCCCAATACATATATAGGTCCAACCCCACACATCAATAAGATAATGAATAACATTTGGTAAACACTTCACTACAAGAAGATAACAGCTTACTTTAACGACTGGGGCCAGGCAGGAGGCTGGCGCAGGGGGAGCTGGGTTGGCGGGCGCGTGCTTGCCACGGCGCTTCCCCTCCGTCACACGTTGGACGCCACTCATCTCACCCCTGCAGGCCAGACACCCTGCGCATGCGCGCCGAGACCTGCGCATGCACACGGACAGTGCTTGATGTGTGTGTGTGTGTGTGTGTGTGTGTGTGTGTGTGTGTGTGTGTGTGTGTGTGTGTGTGTGTGTGTGTGTTGGATGAACTCACTAATCTAGAATAAAAAACAGATGTGAATGACTAATTTCCTGAACCCCTTAACCAGTGTCTAGATGCCCCCGATGCACAATTTTCAAAGGCAGCAATCCCGCCTGATCCGCAGTCCCTCATTGTCCCTCATTCCCGCAATGTTATACATTGGAGGGGATGTACTCCCTACCTGTCTTCTGGGTTAGGGGGTAATCTGATGTCTCCCGTGTGAAGCTTGAGAGTCAGATCTGGAAGAAAGCGGTATACGTTATTTCGGTGTAGGTATAGGACAGTTAAGATATATAGGGTAAATGAGATATCCAGAGAGTGAGACAGACAGTGTGTGTGTGTGACAGGGAGAGTGTGTTTGAGATACAGAGAGAGCGAGACACAGAGAGTGTGTGACAGAGAGAGACACAGGGTGACAGAGAGAGGAAGACAGGGTGGGTGACTGGGGGAGACCAGGGGTGCATGGGGGGCCAGAGGAGAACCAGGGGAGGCCGTGGGGGCCAGAAAAGGTCCAGGGGAGGCCGTGGGGGGACCAGAGGAGACATGGGGAGGCCGTGGAGGGGCCAGGGAAGGGTGTGGGGGGCCACGGGAGGCAGTGGGGAGGGACAAGGGGAGGGTGTGGGGGGTCTAGGGGAGGACATGGGGGGCCAGAGGAGACCAGTGGAGGGGCCAGGGGAGAGGCATGGGAGGACATGGGGCATTGCTTACCTGCTCTGTGCTGGATAGAAGAAATGGCGGCTTCACAGTTCAGAGCCTGGCTGCGAGCCAAAAGAAAAAGTCCTGGCAACGCGCCAGCCAATCAGGTTGGGGGGGGGGGGTTTCCGGCAGGGAAATTGTAGGGATCATCAGCGGGTACAATCTGGTTGCCAGGGGCGACTGGAAAGCCGGATTTGTCAGCACTGCGCACGGGGAGTTTATTTTTTTTTACACTTTTTTTTTTTAAGACGGGCATTGCCGTGCAGGGGGCCCGGGTGGCCGGGCCCCCGAGTCACGGGGCCCGGGACGCCAGTACCTTCTATCCCCCCCTGATGGCGCCCCTGCATAACAGCACTTTACCAAGGGTCTGAAAGTGGATTGCCTCTGTCTGGAGGATCTCAAAGATGTCTGGTTTGTAGTATGGGGGTGTCTGGGATTGGGGAGGGGGATGTATGCTGCACATAGGTATGTGTCATATTGATGGGTGAACATGGAACCTTTTATTTGTAGCCACATGTGGGTATCTCCTCTTTTTATTGGGTTTATTTGGCTTTTAAGCTCCTTGTACCATATTATGATTCCTCCTGAATGGCGGCCTCATTTCAAACTTTTGTGTTTGGGGGCTTGTACTAGGAGCTGCCTATAACCCATAGGTATGAGAGACATTCATTCCGATTCGGTCCATGTTTCGTGGAGGATAAAAATGTCTATGTTCGTTAAATTGTTTTTGAAGTCTGGATCTTGTTGTTTAGAACAAAATGCTGACGCATTCAGGCCCTGAATGTTCCAGCTGCTAATTTTAGATACAGTATAAATGATATATCTTATACATTCTAATAAAAAGGATACAGGGGTTAAAAAAAACTGCACCAGATTAATAAATGCAAAAAATCCTATTGCCTTTCATTACAATAATTTTCTTTGGTAAATCTGTTCAGATGTGTACTGATGATGTGTAATCATTTTTTGGTAAAAATGTTTGTGGTGGTGAAAGGGTTAACCAGGCCAATAATAAAGGTCTTATGCCCGGCTGGTTACCCCTAAACCTTGTTGGGGATGAAGGGGTTAATTGTTGGTCACCACAATGCCATGTTTCCCCTATACATAATCTGTAATGTCCCTGTTATGCAGTTCAAAAAATAGCTGCAGACTTATGAATGTATGTTGAATGTGCAAACTGTATTCGCAACAAAAGGGGGAGCTTCTAGCGCTGTGCCAAGCGTTAATTGAATAAGTGCGTCTGTGGTAAGTGGCTCCATTGAAGCTCTGTATCACTTCCTAAACCGCAAAACCCTCCGGGGAAGTCTCAACCACAAACTCAAGTGGATAAGTGTTTTGCGGTCTAGTTGAAGTGGCAGAATACAACAATGTATCCTGCGGTCTCGTTAACCAATTAAGGTCAAGTGGTGGAGTGCTTCTGCAGTTACCGATTCCGGCAAGCAGTGATACATTGTATGCCATAGCTCAAGCCGCAAACAACATCACA
Organism: Ascaphus truei; assembly: GCA_036426205.1. Classification (NCBI taxonomy): domain Eukaryota; kingdom Metazoa; phylum Chordata; class Amphibia; order Anura; family Ascaphidae; genus Ascaphus; species Ascaphus truei. The sequence goes on from WSYH01000511.1 coordinate 19,884, forward strand.
GAGACTATTCAATTAAGTAGCTAACTTTTGTTAGTAAGGAGCTAGTACTCTAATTTTTGGAATACAGATAGTTGAGAATGTAACATTCACCTACATGTTGTTTTTATGTCTCCTACACATACAGAAAGTAGATATAAAAATAAAATGTGTTTTAGTTATGTTTTAAAATGTAAAGGCAGGAACCCTTTCCTGTCAGCCCGGCAATGAATCCATTAACATGTTATGGATGAATGAGCTGAGGAATTTTTCATCTCCATACTTCAATGGGCACCCTGCTGAGATGTGCCCCAGTGTCTAGAGAAGTCCGGAGTTGAAAAGCCTCAGAGACCCTAGGTGTTAGGGTGGCCGGATTATTGCAAAGTACCAGATATCGGCTATCAACATTTGGTAGCCAAAACCCAGACTTATTGTCACCAGGTAAGGGGTTGGACCCGGTATGCTAAGCATCTTAGGGGTCAAGTTAGCACATGCTCTAAGCAAACCGGGAAGCAACTTCTGCCCTTTTTGTGAGCTTCTGGCAAGTCTGGGATAGGTGGGGAAAGTTGTTCCCACGGGAGGATTGGCTGGGTATGTTAGAGATAGGACCCTTAACCCTATAAAAATGCCTGCAGCCCAGTCCTAGTTAGATTCATCTGAGATTTCACCAAGACCCCAAGTTACAGCGTTGGCGGTTCTGAAGTGTGAGGGGTTAATAAAATTGTAACCAAGGATCGTGCCCCTCTTCCAGAATTCGTTTGAGCTAAGGATTCCCGAATGAATCCTGTAAGGATGCAGTAACTCCCCAAGGGGGAACAAAAACCGGTGCACAGCGTCAGTCGTGAGATGAGTAATTCAGAAGGATTTATTCATATAAAAACATGGACAGAAAAAACTGATTCAGTCACTCTAACGCGTTTCACACGCAGGGTGCTTTATCAAAGAGTAACAGGTATGTATTGAATGACCTTCTTGTAGCATCTCCCTAATCATTCATTCAGATATCTTCCAATCACAACAGTGATTGCAATCTCTATCAGATGTTGGTATGTAAATGAAGGGGAGTAGTCTACAGGAAAGTGATCAGTCAACAAACACAGGCAAAACATTTAAGTGAAAATATAAAGAGATAATATCTCCTTATAGACAAATATTTACAAAAACTGAAAAAATAAAAATGATCAAAACAATCAAAAAACTCAGTCTATCTGCATAGACTGCCATGAATCATATTTTAAATCTGTATGAATCTATTAAAGTTATACAAAATGTTTCTATATTTCAGCCAAAAACACCAAAACTTAATCAGTATTGTATATAAATGCATTTATATTACCTAATATCACAATGCATATTCAATTGTAACTTCTCTATATGTCTCATCTATTAATAATAAAAAATACATGATGGAACACAATAATAATAATAATAATATTTAAACATGATTATCAATCAATATATAATGTACCGTAGTTGATATATTCATTCATATGTAATTAACTTACATCATAATTGGTATATCATGGATTCTAGAACATAAGTAAACATCGCATAAAATCTGTAAATCACTATAACATATTGATATAGTCACTTGTATATAACCATCAACCTGTTGTAGTAAAGAAACATTGTGTCTTGATAAATAAAGTATATATATATATATATATATATATATATATATATAATCTGTCAAAACCAAATATAATGTAAATAAACTTTGTATGAATGTAGAACCCATCTTGGTGCATGAAAAAAGTATCTGATACCTTGAACAAACATATTCAAAAATCCAAACACCAGAGGAGATTGAGAACTCAAACAAGAAAATGTTTCAATTCCCAAATCTATATTAATTCCTTTGGGATATAATGTATCTAGGAAAAATATCTGGTATATTCCTTTGGGATATAATGTATCTAGAAAGAAGGCTATACCTTCAATTGAAGGCCTTTTATAACAAAATCCGACCCCTCGATTTGCTAACTAGATTTGAGTCACTTTGTCTAGCAGATAGTAACACATCTGGACTGATATCTAACCTGTATGGGTACTTTGTTAGCCCTCCTCCTCATATGAATCAAAAACTGAAATATATGCTACAATGGGAGGATGATCTGGGGGAGGAACTAGACATGGAAGACTGGAATGATATTTTTCAGACGGTTGCTACATCCTCAATGTGTATCACAATCAGAGAAAATGCCTATAAAGTCATAATGAGGTGGTACTTAACCCCCACGAGACTAGCTAAATTCATCCCAGAGTACCCAACAATATGTTCGAAGGGATGTGGAGTACAAGCCACATTTATACATATGTGGTGGGGGTGCCCATTTATATCAGCTTATTGGCTGGAAATCAAAATGTGGTCACAAAGGTTTTTCGGATTGGACCTACCAATGGATCCCTGGTTATTTCTATTAAACAAACCATATTACCTCCTCACGAGACATGAGAATAAATTACTGTGCCACATTTCTTCAGCCGCAAGATGTGAACTAGCGGCAGTATGGAAACAAACAACTATTCCCTCAATCCCTAAAGTTAAAAATAAAGTCTGGCAGATTTGCTGCATGGAAAAATTGATTTGTCTTAATAACGACACCTGCGCAAATTTTCAGAATGTGTGGTTACCTTGGATTTTGGGTGCTGGTCAACCAGAAATTAATACCCACTTAATTTTGTTGTAAAAAATGCTATTTATATTAACTGTGTGATTGAATATTATAAGATGATTTGTTAGGTAAAATTCTAAATGAAAATAAATAAATAAAATAAAACGAACTACTGGACACTAACCCCTCAATTACCTTAGTAGTTAGATGCCTCAGGGTTAACCCCACCCGCTACCGACCCGGGAGGTCTAACTACCCTCCCCAGGGCAACTACCCCCACCCCTTCTGCCCCCATCACCACACATACAAATGGGCAAAAGCACTAGAAGTGGCAAAAAATGGCTAATAGCACATTTGCCCATTTGCTTTGAAAATACACAATAAAATAACATTTACATAACAGTACATTACACAGCAGCCAATAAATCCATTGATTGTCACTGTGGTAAACTATGCCCACAATATGTGCATGAATTGCCACAAAGGCAATGAATGGGCAACCTAAAAAAAAACAACTGCAAAATAAAAGACAATACAAGTTTTAGGAAATTACTAGTTTTAGCCTCCAGTTGGATCCTTTAGTGGTTTTGTTGGGTGCAGTAGATGTGAATACAAAGTATGTCCTTAATTCTAACTCCAGTTTTCTAATCACTATCTAATCTAATACTTTTTTTCATTTCATATAAAGGCATAGATTTATTTGTTCTGAAATGAAGAGGTCTCAGATATTAAGATGGTGTCTTATTTTGTGGCAATGTTTAGTGTTCTTACAAAATTCTTAGATAATATATGAGCTATGGTGTGGGGGGGGCGGCAGTTATGGCAGGGTAAAGGTATAGTACGTGTAGATATTAATACGTTTAGTTTTTTTCATGCTACATTTATATTAAATGGGTGATTTGATAGTATGGTATGTGTTTTAAATATATTATATAAATGTGAATAAACATGCATTGAACTACCCCCTAGCAGTGGCACAGAGATATACTGTAATTCAAATGTAGCTGTGTTTTTGTACGAAAGTAAGAACTAGATAATTGAATATTATTTGATCGTGTACAGGCAACATCATTTTCCACTTCAAATCAATATTTTATTTGTGTAAGCAAAGAATCACATTAATATGCATGTATGACTACAGACATTATTTACAAGCATGTATTTATTACAATTTGATGTCAGGCACTATATAATTTTGGAAATCTTGGAAGATATGAATCTCTAGACAATTACTGTGCATAAGGAAAATGTTTCTTTTGTCAGTGGATTTTCAATTCATTTCTCAATGACTGTATCCACAATATACATCACTATGTCTTTCCAAATCTAATCACTCAAGACAAAAGTATTTCTCATTATGTTCCCTGCCCTCTACTGCAGTGTCACATGTAATATTACTCAGTGCCAGCAGTACCTGTAAAGCATAATGTCTAACCAGCCCTTCTGGAACTGAATTAAACACAGTTATAAATACATATAACTATATTACAGGGATATAACAGGTTTCCTTCAAACGTGACAAAACTTCAGAAATGAAGTTATAAGCCTCCAACTCATAATCCTGTCCCCTTGTGTTTAGTATTAAATCAAACTTAGATACAATGTAATCCTCCATTCAAAATGTTTAGGCCATAAAATTGATATAATGTTATGGGAAATATAATTTGTGGTACGATTGTGTATTTTAATTAAGTAATAATCCCTGAAGAACAGGGCAATACTGACCAATAATGCCCTGGCTGGAAGAGTTGAAGGCCCGAGGCGAAGCCGAGGGACTTTAACCCAGCCAGGGCATTATTGGCCAGTAATGCCCTGTTCTGAGGGGATTATTACTATTATAGGCTAAATGTAGGCTTATTTCATAAATAATAGACACTTATGTATAGTTAAATAGATTTTTTTTATTAAAATAAAATGGTAAATACATGAAACTACCTCTATATACGCTTACACTGCAGCCATCTATATCCACACACTGCCGCCCCCTCTGTGTACACACATACACACAAACTGCTGCTACACACAACAGCACACCACACACACAGCAGCTCTACACACACAAGCACACCACACAGACACACAACACAGTACCTCCTCTACACTCACAACACAGCACCTCTACACACACAACACAGCACCTCTACACACACAACACAGCAGCTCTACACACACAAACTCTGCTGCTACACACACATGCTACACCCATAAACACTGCTGCTGACACTGACACACACACACTGGCGCTCTATACACACACACAGACACACACACACACACACACATCAGCTCTACACACAAACTGCTGCTTCACATACAACAGCACAACACACACACACTGCAGCCACAATAAAAAATGCTAGAAAAAGTGGAGAGTGAACTCCAATGTTCCAATGCTGCAAATCATATATGTAGTTAAATGTAATCACTGTTCAGGAGCAACTAGGAAATGTCTCGATGCAGGTGTAGAATAATAAATGTTAAAGATATAATGATATCCGAAGTGGTGTAGAGGTATAAACACACCAGTCGGGGGTTAAAAATCAAATGTGGACCAGAGGTACAGAATGATGAGACCACAGCCCCACCAACTGAATCTCAATGATAGTCCCAATAATGCTAACCTGACCCGACTGGTAACCCTGCCACCTTCTCAGCCGTGATATGCAGTGAAGCACAACCCCTCCAACCTGTATATGGTACGGGAGTTCCCAGCTATTGAAGACCGGAAAGACAGGGTGCTCCTGCTGGAGCTGCAGACATAGAACCACAACCGCTCTGCTGCCTGGCGTGCACACCAATCCCTCAGCTCGCCGATGTAGATGACGTGGGAGCTGCGTCAAAGGAATCACCGGCCGTGCTGAACTGGGGTCCCGAAGGCAGAGCGCTCAAGCCCATCGATCGTCACAGGGCTACATCCAGAAGGCAACCAGCCGTGCTGTGACCAATAAGATGATGTAGAGGCCGTGTCACAGGACTGACCGGCTGTGCTGTACTGTGATCCCAAAGGCGGAGCGCAAGCCCATCGATCGTCCTGGGGCTACCTACAGAAGGCAATCAGCTCTGCTGTGACCTGGGAAACCGCATGCAGTGGGTTTCCGGCGTGCAGATCAGCTAGATACCGCCTCTGTCAATGATACACACCTGTGGCAATAGAGACTGCTGTGTGCTCCATAACAAAAAAGGAGTAGAAGTAAAAAAAGAACGAATGGTCACTACTCCTAGTACCAACACAAGCTTGTAAAATAAAAATATTCTTTTTTACAAAAAGCGGCTGGACATCATGGTAAAACCACTCTGACGCGTTTCATCCCTACATGGGATTTTATCAAAGAGTACATGGTTCAGATAGCAGACATGTCTAATATAGATGCAAGTAGAATCTGATTGGACACCTCTAAATCAGACACAGCAGACAACAATGAAAACATGGATTGAAACATATTAACACCATCATGTCTGATATACAACAAACAACACGTATATAATTAACCATATAATAGACAAACAAAATAAAAAATATAAATTAAAAACAAAGAACATGATGTCAAGCACAATAATAGAAAATATATATAAAGAAATACATGGAAGAGAACAATCCTAGAAGACAATAACCAATGGAAGGTAAAAAAAGACAGATAGAATAGTAAGAACTATTAGAATATACCATATAGGAAACTTGTTCAATAAACCTGTCGTATGAATGCAAGATAAAATATAAGTTAAAATTATGCAAGATGCAATGATCAAACTGTACAATGCTCTCCATGCCCTTGTGACTAAAGAAAATGTTTCAACTCCCAGTCAGAATTTATTCCAAGGGGATGGAGAGTATTGAGAGTATATATCCAATACATTTCTTTCTGATTTAATCGATTCTCCCTATTGCCTACCCTGGGATGACGGGGTACATGTTCAATGGCTGAAAAGGAGAAGTTACCAATACCCCCACTAGGGCACTGTGAGAAATGTCTGGATACCGGGTGGACTAAATCTTTCCTCTTAATCAAACGAGTATGTTCAGCTATACGGACCCTAAGAGGTCTAATAGTGCGTCCCACATATCTGTGGCCGCATGCACATGAGAGAACATACACAACAAAAGTTGTGTTACAATTTAGAAAATTCTTAATATGAAACTTTTTTTGACCATTAGAGTAAGTAATACATTTTGCAGGCAATGCATATTGACACATAGAGCAATTCGCACAACAATAAAAACCTTTAGGTATAGTACTAATAGTAGGAGTACGTAAACTAGAATCAAATAAACTAGGTGAAAGATGGGAGGCTAAAGTTTTAGCCTTGCGGAAGGTAAATCTAGGGCCACTTGACAGTGAAGGACCAATATCTTCGTCAAGGAGAAGAGTGTGACAATATTTAGATATAATCTTAGAAATTGATGATGATTGCGAACTGTAGGTAGTCACAAAGAATGGACTTTGTGTAGTATTAGAAGATAACTTATTGGATATAGTAGATTTCAAACCCGTTCTTTGAATCAAGGTGTCTCTGTCCATAGAGTCAGCTCTTGCAAAGGCAACCTCTATGTCTTTAATAGAATAGCCCCTGGTTACAAATCTGTCAAACATTTCCTTTGATCTTGACAGAAAAATATCATTAGTTGAACAAAGTCTTTTTAATCTCATGAATTGAGATCCAGGAATATTCCTAATCAATGAACGGGGATGGCAACTCCGTGCATTGAGAAGCATATTCCTGGAATTCTTTTTGCGAAAAATATCAGTCTGGATGTTCATCTCACAATCAATATACAGGGTCAAATCTAAATAGTTAATGTGATTAATATTGTGCTCAAAAGTGAATTTAATATTATAATCATTAGTGTTTAAATAGTGAATAAAGGAAAGTAAAGAGTGCTCATCACCATCCCAGATAAGTATCAGATCGTCAATATACCTCTTAAAAAAGACGATATTATGACGAAAAGAATTATTAGAGTGATAAATAGATTGTGCCTCCCAGAAACCCATAAACAAATTAGCGTATGAAGGTGCAAAACTCATGCCCATAGCGGTGCCTAATTTTTGTAAATAAAAATGTGAATCAAAAAGAAAATAATTATGTGTAAGTAAAAAAAATATGGATTCTTGTAAAAAAGTGCAATGTGAAACTGATAAAGTAGATAAATCAAGAAGTGTCGTATCGTTTTAAGTCCATGATTGTGATCAATAATGGAATACAGGGAGGCCACATCTAATGTGACCCACCTGTATTCCTTGTGCCAAGTAAGGTCCTGTAACTTGATGATGCAATCAGCTGTATCCCTAATGTAGGAAGGAAGTTGGAAAACCAGGGGCTGTAGGAACTTGTCCACATACCGCGATAACCCATCTCCCAAAGATCCAATGCTCGCCACTATTGGTCGTCCTGGAGGGTCGACTAGCAATTTATGGATCTTTGGGAGATGGTGGAATACCGGAATCACGGGATGTGGACAAGTCAGAAATTCACATTCCTTGTGACTTATAACATTTAGAATTCTCCCAAAGGATAAAAGTTCAGTAAATTCTAAAGAATATTTTGAAGTAGGATCCTCTTTTAGAGCCTGGTAAAAATTGGTATCATATAATTGCCTCAATGCTTCTTGTTTATATTGATCAGAGGACAATATTACCAGGGCTCCCCCTTTGTCCGCATTTCTAATTACAATGTTAAAATTTTTCTTTATTAAGTCAATTTGCTGTATCTCCGTATACTGTAGGTCAAATTGCCAGAACTGACATTAGAGAAAGAAAAGCCTTGGGAGAGTAACTTCAAATCTCGTTCAACCAAACGTTCAAATGTACTTATAGATGAGCCCCTGTTGTAATTTGGGAATATAGATTTTTTTCGGTACCCGGAGTCTTCTGACCCAAAAAAGGGTTGGACATATGTATTCAAGGGCTCTCCTTGTGACTCTAGCAAATTTTCCATATCGGAGATAACACAATTTTCTTGAAAGTTTAATGAATTCATAGTCTCAGTATTAAACTGTGAAGGTACTGTGGAGACCCCATCAGTACCTGTACCTAGTAAACGATTTAGTGTGGAGAATAATTTCTTTAAAGAGAGTTTGCGAGTAAATTTTTGGAGATCTATTACTGTTTGGAATAAGTGAAAATTCTGTGTGGGGGCAAACCCCAACCCTTTATTCAAAAGCCTTAGCTGGTCCAAGGAAAGATCTACACCTGACAAATTAATTACATTATCAGGAGAGTTCATTCGTATTTCTTCCTCTTGGACCTGCCTCTGCTTTCGTCGCTTCGTCTGGGACCTTCGTGTTCTCCTCGGCCTCTGGGATTTGACTGTAAAAAAGCCGAGGAGGGTTGGCCAGATGTTTTAGGAACCTTAGATTGAAATGTAGTAATTGGAGCTCTGGTATCATAACCAGTAGCTCCACGGTCATCCCTAGAGTGGCCTGTAAATCTATCAAAGGACACTGATTGGGACCTTGCCTCATAATCTGAGACATCTGAGTCAAAACTAGAGGTCTCAATTCTAGTGTTCTTCAAAATAGATTTATTGGGATTATTGTTGGACCAATTTTTTGATTGTTTTGGTTTACCCCTTGGTGTACTAGAACCTACAAACTCCTTTGTGGTCTGTGGTTTCTGCCAACAGTATACTTGGCTTTTGGTATAATCAATGCGGTCTCTCTCAAATTTGGAATGTTTGTTCTCACTAATAATCTCTTCAATAGAATCAACATTAAAAGAAAGAGTTTTATCATTTTTGATAAATTGTTCAATTTTAGAGGATGGTTTGAGCTTATTTTGAAGAGTCGCTATTTCATCCATAATATTAGATTTCTCTGATGTTTTTTGTTGGATAATTAACTCCATAAGCTGTCTAGAACATGTGTCTAAAATTTTTACCCAATCTTGCTCAAACTTGTGACTCATAAAACCAAAAGAGGGCACCTTTTTGACGCGTAAACCTCTAGGGATTCTGTTACATCTAATATAGTTCTCTAGTGAGGTGATATCCCACCAGAGTCTTATATTCATAACAAGAAGTTTTTCTAATTTAACAAAGTAATGTGTCAAATCTGACGGTTCGTCACATGTAATGTCTAAGATACCGTCAAAAAGGTGTGCAGCTTTTCTAGAGCGTCTAGTGTTATCTCCACATGAACGAACATATGTATCAACATCTTCCTCTGATACAACATTATTATTATTATTATTATTATCTTCAATAAATTCTTCCATGATAAATCAAATAATTATAAATTTCACAAAAGAAAAATAATTAATGAAAAAACGTTAGTTAAAGCTTGATAAGGTAATCCTGTGCAGATAATTACAAAAAAATAGAAATCAATAAATGATATATATATAAAAAAACAAATGAAAAAGGATATTCATATACTGAAAAATTATATAGCATATTATTATTATTGTAATAAGGACTTATATGATGAGCAAAACGGAAAAAAGTCTATAACTAGAAAAAGTGGAGAGTGAACTCCAATGTTCCAATGCTGCAAATCATATATGTAGTTAAATGTAATCACTGTCCAGGAGTAACTAGGAAAAGTCTCGATGCAGGTGTAGAATAATAAATGTTAAAGATATAATGATATCCGAAGTGGCTGCAGAGGTATAAACACACCAGTCGGGGGTTAAAAAGCAAATGTGGACCAGAGGTACAGAATAATGAGACCACAGCCCCACCAACTGAATCTCAATGATAGTCCCAATAATGCTAACCTGACCCGACTGGTAACCCTGCCACCTTCTCAGCCGTGATATGCAGTGAAGCACAACCCCTCCAACCTGTATATGGTACGGGGGTTCCCAGCTATTGAAGACCGGAAAGAAGGGTGCTCCTGCTGGAGCTGCAGACGGAGAACCACAACCGCTCTGCTGCCTGGCGTGCAAGCCATCCCTCAGCTCGCCGATGTAGATGACGTGGGATCTGCGTCACAGGAATCACCGGCCGTGCTGAACTGGGGTCCCGAAGGCAGAGCGCTCAAGCCCGTCGATCGTCACAGGGCTACATCCAGAAGGCAAGCAGCCGTGCTGTGACCAATAAGATGATGTAGAGGCCGTGTCACAGGACTGACCGGCTGTGCTGTACTGGGATCCCAAAGGCGGAGCGCAAGCCCATCGATCGTCCTGGGGCTACCTCCAGAAGGCAATCAGCTCTGCTGTGATCTGGGAAACCGCATGCAGTGAGTTTCTGGCGTGCAGATCAGCTAGATACCGCCTCTGTCAATGATACACACTTGTGGCAATAGAGACTGCTGTGTGCTCCATAACAAAAAAGGAGTAGAAGTAAAAAAGAACGAATGGTCACTACTCCTAGTACCAACACAAGCTTGTAAAATAAAAATATTCTTTATTACAAAAAGCGGCTGGACATCATGGTAAAACCACTCTGACGCGTTTCATCCCTACATGGGACTTTATCAAAGAGTACATGGTTCAGATAGCAGACATGTCTAATATAGATGCAAGTAGAATCTGATTGGACACCTCTAAATCAGAGACAGTAGACAACAATGAACACATGGATTGAAACATATTAACACCATCATGTCTGACATACAACATGGAGAGCATTGTATTAATCACATTAACTATTTAGATTTGACCCTGTATATTGATTGTGAGATGAACATCCAGACTGATATTTTTCGCAAAAAGAATTCCAGGAATATGCTTCTCAATGCACGGAGTTGCCATCCCCGTTCATTGATTAGGAATATTCCTGGATCTCAATTCATGAGATTAAAAAGACTTTGTTCAACTAATGATATTTTTCTGTCAAGATCAAAGGAAATGTTTGACAGATTTGTAACCAGGGGCTATTCTATTAAAGACATAGAGGTTGCCTTTGCAAGAGCTGACTCTATGGACAGAGACACCTTGATTCAAAGAACGGGTTTGAAATCTACTATATCCAATAAGTTATCTTCTAATACTACACAAAGTCCATTCTTTGTGACTACCTACAGTTCGCAATCATCATCAATTTCTAAGATTATATCTAAATATTGTCACACTCTTCTCCTTGACGAAGATATTGGTCCTTCACTGTCAAGTGGCCCTAGATTTACCTTCCGCAAGGCTAAAACTTTAGCCTCCCATCTTTCACCTAGTTTATTTGATTCTAGTTTACGTACTCCTACTATTAGTACTATACCTAAAGGTTTTTATTGTTTTGCGAATTGCTCTATGTGTCAATATGCATTGCCTGCAAAATGTATTACTTACTCTAATGGTCAAAAAAAGTTTCATATTAAGAATTTTCTAAATTGTAACACAACTTTTGTTGTGTATGTTCTCTCATGTGCATGCGGCCACAGATATGTGGGACGCACTATTAGACCTCTTAGGGTCCGTATAGCTGAACATACTCGTTTGATTAAGAGGAAAGATTTAGTCCACCCGGTATCCAGACATTTCTCACAGTGCCCTAGGGGGGGTATTTATAACTTCTCCTTTTCAGCCATTGAACATGTACCCCGACATCCCAGGGGAGGCAATAGGGAGAATCGATTAAATCAGAAAGAAATGTATTGGATATATACTCTCAATACTCTCCATCCCCTTGGAATAAATTCTGACTGGGAGTTGAAACATTTTCTTTAGTCACAAGGGCATGGAGAGCATTGTACAGGTTGATCATTGCATCTTGCATAATTTTAACTTATATTTTATCTTGCATTCATACGACAAGTTTATTGAACAAGTTTCCTATATGGTATATTCTAATAGTTCTTACTATTCTATCTGTCTTTTTTTACCTTCCATTGGTTATTGTCTTCTAGGATTGTTCTCTTCCATGTATTTCTTTATATATATTTTCTATTATTGTGCTTGACATCATGTTCTTTGTTTTTAATTTATATTTTTTATTTTGTTTGTCTATTATATGGTTAATTATATACGTGTTGTTTGTTGTATGTCAGACATGATGGTGTTAATATGTTTCAATCCATGTGTTCATTGTTGTCTGCTGTGTCTGATTTAGAGGTGTCCAATCAGATTCTACTTGCATCTATATTAGACATGTCTGCTATCTGAACCATGTACTCTTTGATAAAATCCCATGTAGGGATGAAACGCGTCAGAGTGGTTTTACCATGATGTCCAGCCGCTTTTTGTAATAAAGAATATTTTTATTTTACAAGCTTGTGTTGGTACTAGGAGTAGTGACCATTCGTTCTTTTTTACTTCTACAATAAAAAATGCAGCCACTTACTAAACTTTGCACTCTCCCCCCCCACCTCTACACACAACACAGCACAACACAGCACCTCTATAGACACACACACACACAAACTGCTGCTACACCCACATGCTACACCCATTAACACTGCTGCTGACACTGACACACACACTGGAGCTCTATACATACACACACACCACCTCACACAGATATACAACTCAACAGCACACAGACTGCTACTGAGACACTCACACACAAACTGCAGCCACAAACAAACTGCAGACAGCCACTTACTTATTTGCAGACCCCCCCCCCCCCTTCCCCCATTCAACTGAATCTGCTCAGAAAATCTCAGTCAGCTCGGGAGGGGGAGGAGTCAAACCATGGCTGATACTTTTTGACCAATCCCCTGCCTGTCTCAGAGCTGTTACTTCATTCTAACCAAATCCCCTGCCCTGTCTCAGCTGTTCTGAAAGCTAATTGGCTGGAAATAAACACATTGAAAACTGCACTTTGCAAGCTGCTAAAATTCAGTGCATTACTGATTGGATAATGTCCGGAATTTTAACCAATCAGAGAGCAGGGTTTTCAATAATGCCCTGAATTTTACGGCTTTAGCCTATAATAATAAATACGGATAGGTTTATGCAACAGAGACCAGTCATGCTTAAGGGAGACCCATAGTGTTACTTTAAGGTAGTCTATTTAATAAACCTATTATAGGAAGGAGGCATGTAATTATTCTTAGGCACAGTAGACAGTGGGTTTTCATTAATATTGTGAATTTTGATCAAATGTACTAATGAAGATTATATATTTCCTGGTATTTTAAGTTCTGTAACCTTGTTTTAATTCGCATTTCGTACTGTATTCCTTTTTTCCTGTATTATGTATGTATATTTTACATTAATTGTATGTCATGATGAGGGGGTAACCAGGCTCAATAATAAAGGTTAAGCCCACTTGGTTACCCCTGATCCGTGTGTAACGGTCCTATAGTGTCAGCTCTTGGGCCGGACTGTCGTATATGCATCACTGAGACTGTGTATAAATTATGCGACAATAAAGTATTCTTGTGTTTTTGCCTTTCCAGGAGTGCTGGCCAGAGGAGCTTGCTAGGCTGTAAGTTGAGGGTGGGTTTTGCGGAGAAACTTCTTTCAGATTGTGACTATGTATCGGTGTTCCCAAGTTATGGGATACCCCAAAGATGTACCCGGGAATCAGGTAAGATTCTCAAGCACATTGAAGTCCAGTGCTCCGGCAAAATTCTACAGTACCCTGGAAACGTTCTTGCAACTCACCGCCAGGGTTCCCTGCTTCAGCACAAACAGGAAAGGTAAAAAGGGCATTGGGGATCAATGTATCCCGGGGTCCTAGCATAAGGTGGGATGCCCAGTTCATGCCTAAATCCCCCTGAACCTGGTATAGGGGTTCTTGGGGTGCTCCAGCTATGTCATAAAGCTGGGAGGGTTTTATTGTGTGTAATGTTAAAGTCAGAGTTTTGCAGTGTGCCAGGGATAAGGCTGCTAAGAGTAGGGAACATATATTCTTATTCTATCCCTGACACAAGACCTGGAGACTTAGACATGTTTAAACACAAGACACAGAAGCAAAGTTTATTTTATTAAAGGTTTTATTTAATAAATGTACCATTGTAGATGTGACTGTGGGATTTCCAAGTCCGTGGTTCCGAGAGACCAGATGACTACCAAGCTTGGTGCCACTGAGTCTGCTCAGGACCCGGAGTTGAAATCCTCAGTGATGCCAAGGTGTTAGCACAGGAGGAGTACTGTAGTTATCTCTGAGTACCCCCCTGTCCTGGGCTAACAAAGGGCTATCTGGCGAACATTTGCCCTTCCCCAGACTCTGCGGAGCCTGGACAGCAGGTGGGCTCGATATGCTAAGAGGCAGAGGTGCCAGGTTGGCGCATGCCCCTTAGCAGAATCAAAATCGGAGCCTGTCCAGCTTCAGTATACCAGCAACTTGGTGATAGGCTGGCAGGAGAATTCCCACACGCTGATTGGCTGTAGTAGTTTCTGAATGGGACTCCAAAACCTATAAGAAACCTTGCAGCCAATCAGGACCTCAGATTCCAAGCGCCAAACCATCAGCGGCAAATTCAAGTTACAAAAAAGATGCTCTGTGAGAAATAGATGCGAGCCGGCTTCAGAGATTTTTACTCAAGAAATTTTCTAAGTCCCGCTTTTCAGGGACGTAGCGGTCCCGGCTGGTATTGCATGCCGAATTGCGTTCCAGGACTTTCGTGAGTACCTCCCGGTCATTGGAAAGGGCTCCTACAGACATTGGTTGTTAACATTTCGTTCCAAGGAAGATTTATTTCGTTAGCCCTGTTCCCAGTAAGTGTGTTTTCAGTGCAAATTGTGTTACATTGTGTGTATGTCTAATCGTGGAATAAATTACAATTTATTTTACTGCCTTCTCTTGCTCAATCAAATGATCCTGGTATAAAAGGTGTGGTTTTGGAGCATTGAGAGTGAACACAGGACATTAGGGACACTAGCCAGCAATATCCTAAATCAGAAAGAAATGTACTGGATATATACTCTCAATACTCTCCATCCCCTTGGAATAAATTCTGACTGGGAGTTGAAACATTTTCTTTAGTCACAACGGCATGGAGAGTATTGTACAGTTTGATCATTGCATTTTGCACATTTTTACTTATGTCTTATCTTGCATTCATACGACTTGTTTATTGAATAAGTTTCCTATATGCAGTATTCTAATAGTTCTTACTATTCTATAGGTCTCTTTTTTACCTTCCATTGTTTATTGTCCTCTAAGATTGTTCTCTTCCATGCATTTCTTTATATATATTTATTATTGTGCTTGACATCATGGTCTTTGTTTTTAATTTTAATTTAATTTATTTTTTCTTTTGTTTGTCTATTATATGGTTAATTATATACGTGTTCTTTGTTGTATGTCAGACATGATGGTGTTAATATGTTTCAATGCATGTGTTCATTGTTGTCTGCTGTGTCTGATTTAGAGGTGTCCAATCAGATTCTACTTGCATCTATATTAGACATGTCTGCTATCTGAACCATGTACTCTTTGATAAAGTCCCATGTAGGGATGAAACGCGTCAGAGTGGTTATACCATGATGTCCAGCCGCTTTTTGTAATAAAGAATATTTTTATTTTACAAGCTTGTGTTGGTACTAGGAGTAGTGACCATTCGTTCTTTTTTACTTCTACTCCTTTTTTGTTATGGAGCACACAGCAGTCTCCATTGCTACAGGTGTGTATCATTGACAGAGGCGTTATCTAACTGATCTGCATGCCGGAAACCCACTGCATGCGGTTTCCCAGATCACAGCACAGCTGATTGCCTTCTGGAGGTAGCCCCAGGACGATCGAAGGGCTTGCACTCCGCCTTTGGGATCCCAGTACAGCACAGCCGGTCATTTCTGTGACACGGCTTCTACATCACCTGTCGGTCACAGCACGGCTGGTTGCCTTCTGGATGTAACCCTGTGACGATCGACGAGCTTGAGCGCTCTGCCTTCGGGACCCCAGTGCAGCACGGCCGGTGATTCCTGTGACGCAGCTCCCACGTCATCTACATCGGCGAGCTGAGGGATTGGCGTGCATGCCAGACAGCAGAGCGGTTGTGGTTCTCAGTCTGCAGTTCAAGCAGGAGCACCCTGTCTTTCCGGTCTTCAACAGCTGAGTACCCCCGTACCACATACAGGTTGGAGGGGTTGTGCTTCACTGCATATCACAGCTGAGAAGGTGGCAGGTCTACCAGTCGGGTCAGGTTAGCATTATTGGAACTATCATTGGGACTCAGGTGGTGGGGCTGTGTTCTCAGTATCTGCGCCTCTGGTCCACATTTGCTTTTTAACCCCCGACTGGTGTGTTTATACCTCTACAGCCACTTCGGACATCATTATATCCTTAATATCTTTTATTCTACACCTGCATCGAGACTTTTCCTAGTTATTCCTGGACAGTGACTACATGTATTTACATATATGATTTGCAGCATTGGAACATTGGATACAAAACTAACTAAAAAAACTCTCTACCAGCGCTTGATCCAAGTGATAAACTAATTGGTGTGATAACAACAATTGTGTGATTACAATGTGATTACATATGCAGCCAAGGGGGCAATAAACAATAGATTGTTCAAATCCAATACCATACAAATATAAATACAAAGAATGTCCCCGGCGCAAAGTGTGGTGATGATGATTACAGTACCATATCGAAAGACAGTCCTGGTTGAAAAGTCAGTCCTGGTAGTAGAATGTTTCATCAACAATGTGAGGTAGATTTTCCTCTAGGCGTATTTCCCTTGTGTTGTCTGCAATAACAGATAAAGAAAACACACCATTGCGCAGTATACAGACTCAATTGCCCCAACCTGAAGAGGAAAATCCCTACTTACAGGATATTTTCTTGTTCATTCGGGGGAGAGGATCTGTTCTTTGGCTCTCTTCCTCCACCTTGATCTCCACGGGCCCCTCGTGGTTCCTAGGTGCTCCTCTTCAAATCAAACCGGTCTGCGTCGTCCCGAGCAGCATACACCGCAACAGCCATGGTTGGAGAAAATTGAAAGACAGCCTAGTTGTACTCCGCAAATTTTATTTAACAATTTTAAAAAGCAGCGATGTTACACACCACATTTTGCGAGGGCAAACATGCCGCTCAAGATGCCGTCCGCCAGCTTGTGTCCACTCGATGGTGTGTTTTTCACGAGGTCGCGCGCCAACCGATGACGTCAGTGGCGCAGCGCCCGGAGTTCTCCCCCCACACCACGAGATGCAACGCAGTGACGGCTTACAACGTGCACTGTACTAGCTCCTCCTCCCTATGGCTTTTTCGTGACGCTACGTCACTTCCTCAGGGGATGAAGGAGTCCAGTACACTGGTGCCTTAAGTAATGCACTAAAACTTGTATCTGCCCACAAATGGGCGGCGATCATTTTCGTCACTTAGCTGAGTATTGCAGGACCAGAAGCAGCTTAATTGATATACTATGCTGTTGGGTCAACCAGTCCTCACTACTACCCTTTTAAAAATATCAAAAACATATAAAATGATTAAAACATGTTAAAAATTAAATTAATAAAATAACACTTACCTTAGTTGATTACATAAACATAATGTATAGCATTGATTATATTTACAAATTCAATAAAAAACGATAACTGAATTTAAGAAAGATGAAACAAGCAGATTTTAAGGGTCTTTCAAAAAGGATGCCAGATCAATGATCGCCGCCCATTTGTGGGCAGATACAAGTTTTAGTGCATGTACTTAAGGCACCAGTGTACTGGACTCCTTCATCCCCTGAGGAAGTGACGTAGCGTCACGAAACGCGTAGGGAGGAGGAGCCTAGTACAGTGCACGTTGTAAGCCGTCACCTGCGTTGCATCTCGTGGTGTGGGGAGAACTCCGGGCGCTGCGCCACTGACGTCATCGGTTGGCGCGCGACCTCGTGAACAACACACCATCGAGTGGACACAAGCTGCGGACGGCATTCTTGAGCGGCATGTTTGCCCTCGCAAAATGTGAGTGTAACATCGCTGCTTTTTAAAATTGTTAAATAAAATTTGCGGAGTACACTAGGCTGTCTTTCAATTTTCTCCAACCACGGCTGTTGCGGTGTATGCTGCTCCTGGGACGACGCAGACCGAGTTGAAGAGAGCCACCTTAGGAACCACGAGGGGCCCGTGGAGATCAAGGTGGAGGAAGAGAGCCAAAGAACAGATCCTCTCCCCCGAATGAACAAGAAAATATCCTGTAAGTAGGGATTTTCCTCTTCAGGTTGGGGCAATTGAGTCTGTATACTGCTCAATGGTGTGTTTTCTTTATCTGTTATTGCAGACAACACAAGGGAAATACGCCTAGAGGAAAATCTACCTCACATTGTTGATGAAACATTCTACTACCAGGACTGACTTTTCAACCAGGACTGTCTTTCGATATGGTACTGTAATCATCATCACCACACTTTGCGCCGGGGACGTTCTTTGTATTTATATTGGAACATTGGAGTTCACTTTCCATTTTTTCTAATTCAATAGTGGGGAAACTACTTGAACGTTTAATACGGGATAATATTCAGGAATACCTAATGGAAAACAAAATTATTAGTAATAGTCAGCATGGATTTATGAAGGATAGATCATGCCAAACTAACCTCATTTGTTTCTTTGAGGAGATAAGTAGGAACTTAGACTAGGGTAATGCAGTTGATGTGGTCTACTTAGATTTTGCAATGGCTTTTGATACGATTCCACACAAGAGGTTGGTGTACAAAATAAAGCAAATTGGACTCCATCAAAGTCTCCATCTTTGCTGATGATACTAAATTGATTAAGGTAGTAGAATCAGAGCAGGATGTAATTTCTCTCCAGAAGGACTTGGAGAGACTGGAAACTTGGGCAGGTAAATGGCAGATGAGGTTTAATACAGATTAATGTAAGGTTATGCATTTGGGAAGCAAGAATAAACAGGCGACTTATAAATTAAATGGGGCTAAATTGGGCGAATCCTTGATGGAGAAGGATTTAGGAGTGCTTGTAGGCAACAGGCTTAACAATAGTGCCCAAAGTCATGCAGTAGCTGTGAAGGCAAACAAGATCTTATCTTGCATTAAACGGGCAATGGATGGAAGGGAAATAAACATAATTATGCCCCTTTACAAAGCATTAGTAACACCACACCTTGAATATGGAGTACAATTTTGGGCACCAATCCCGAGAAAAGACATTATGGTACTAGAGTGAGTGCAGAGAAGAGCCACCAAATTAATAAAGGGGATGGACAATCTAATTTATGAGGAGAGGCTAGCTAAATTAGATTTATTTGCATTAGAAAAGAGGCGTCAAAGAGGGGATATGATAACTATATACAAATATATTCGGGGACAGTACAGGGAGCTTTCAAAATAACTATTTATCCCAAGTGCAGTACAAAGGACTCTGGGCCATCCCTGTAGGTTAGAGGAAAGGAGATTTCACCAGCAACAAAAGAAAGGGTTCTTTACAGTAAGGGCAGTTAAATGTGGAATTCTTTACCCATGGAGACTGTGATGGCAGGTACAATAGTTTTGTTAAAAAAAAAAAGGTTGGACATCTTTTTAGAAAGGAAAGGTATACACGGATATACCAAATAAGTAAACATGGGAAGGATGTTGATCCAGGGAGTAATCTGATTACCTATTCTTGGTGTCAGGAAGGAATTTATTTTTCTCCTTATAAGATATCATTGGAAGATATGTCACTGGGGTTTTTTGTTTGCCTTTGTGACCGCAGCCTTCTCAGGGGCACCAAGAAACTGCAGACAGGTTCGGTGAGTATCATGGAAATGTTTATTGCATTTACTGAATGATCATACAGGAGGGTCAGCGAGCGACTCTCTCTAGGGGAGTGCCCAAGCAGGCTTATATACATGTTTGATTTCTTTGTCTAACATAAGTTGCTAGATAGAATACAAATCTTCTCTGTATTCTAAACCAACCATTATAAAGGTCACCAAAGCATTTGAAAATAAATAACAAAATATAATGAGATACATGTTATCCAATTATAAATTAAATAATTGGAGAGTGGTACTTCTGGGTGTTGCGCCACGCACCTGATCTTTTGGTTTGCTGATAACAAAGCTGCAACAAGCGCATTCTTTAACACAAGATACAAAGTTGTGTTGCCAAAGTTAAGTTTTAACTTCTCTAGAAAGCACCTAATATTCTGAAATTGTCTCAGAGCAAACCCCGCCCAACCAGACACTCTTTCATACAGAACAGACAAAATGGACGACCAGTAACCCCAGGCCCTATTTATTCGGTATAACCCTCCTGTCCATAATTATTTCACACCTTTCTCTGGATCAATAAGGAAGTATAGATATAGGATAAAGTATCTGTTGTCTAAATTTAGCATTGGTTGAACTTGATGGGCGTACGTCTTTTTTCAACCTCATCTACTATGTAACTATGTAACTATGTAAAAATCAAACCCCTCCAAGTCTCACCATGCTCACAATCTAACTGAAAAAATATTTATAAATACGTATAGAAGTGTTCTTTTTTAACTAAAATTTGACATCAGTCACCCAGTTTTAATCCCTAATACATATCACCGCCATTAACATGATTAGCACTCTGATCCTGGGAGGTGCCGCACCCTAAATGGTTGTCTTGTGGTGTCTCTTCTACCACTTCAAATGGCTTTATGGGTTTCCTTTATAATGTGTTGGTGTGATCCACACGGGAAAGAAAAAAGCTAACCTACCATACACTTGAATAATAAAATCAGATAAAGATATCATTTTCTCGTTCTTTTCAGGTGACAGGGTAGCTATTGAACCTGGTGTTCCACGAGAAACAGATGAATTCTGTAAGACTGGGCGGTATAATTTGTCTCCTACCATTTTCTTCTGTGCTACTCCACCTGATGATGGGAATTTATGCAGATATTACACGCACAATGCCAATTTCTGCTATAAGTAAGTAATGTGTGAATATGAAGAGACTTGCAATGTGTATGCATGGAATATGGCAGATATTAAGTATTCTGATTAAGAGCCACCTGGCTGACTCCATGTTCCCCTGGAAATGCTGAACCGTAACCACACACTTGTTCAAACTTCTTGCAACCTTCTTGTTCAGGGCTTGGCAAATTGTGTATGTTTCAACTGTGTCAGGAAATGCAAATCCTGACTTGTGTCATGTCTGGTAATATGTAACTCTTGTTTCTGTTTAGATGCTAGACTAAATGCTAAATACAAAGAGGAACATATTATGTATCTCATTAGGGAGGCGATCATCTGGATTTCCCAAGTGGCTTGGAATTCCATACAGACAAATGTAGAAAATTCACCTAGCCCACTGGCAGGATGTCAGATGCTCACACAGTAGTATATCTGGTTTCCCGTGCTGGTTTTTCCAGATTGGACTCCCATACACCGAGGGGCTTAGCCTGTACTTGCCCAGTGGTTAAAGCACCAAGCAAAGTCAGTAATCGCGCTGCCGCAATACATTTTAAGGCACAACTTTATTTTTCTTGGCGTTAATTGGCAGATAAAGGTTGCCGATCACCAACAAGCCCAGCAAAGTTGTGTGTCAAAATGAATTGAGGCAACACAAGGGTCTAATTATTATTATTTTTTTATCAGATCTTGCCCAAATAGGTGCTACCCTAGCTATGCTACTGCACACACCACTATATACAGTATAATTCCCTTCCTTGACCAGCACTGAGCTTGTTTCCCACAGTACTGTACAGTACACGTACTTCAGTCTCACAACTCTTTCTGTGTTATTTGCAGGCTTCCGGAAAATGTAACATTTGAGGAAGGGGCTCTTATAGAACCTCTTTCTGTAGGGATTCACGCATGCAGAAGAGCTGGGGTAACTCTTGGAAGCAAAGTCTTCATTTGTGGGGCAGGTATGGTTAAACGCATTTTTCTAAATGTATGTTCTTAATCAAAATGCAGCGTCATGTCCATATTATCGTTCTTGTATTGGAATAGAGCTCTGAAAACCTTTGTGTTTTTTAGGGCCTATTGGGCTGGTTTCTCTTCTTGTGGCGAAGATGATGGGAGCTTCACAAGTTGTAATAAGTGGTAAGAATATACTTTAATACTGATTAAACAAAGCTTTTTTTATAATATTGTTGACTTTTGTCAGCTATTCTTCTTCCATATGAGCAAGCATCCTATCTTTATTGTATCTATCCATGAGTATTATATTCACTTTATAAACACAAGACACAGGTAATTTGTCTTACCTGGTGGGTGTCCCTATTTAAACATAGGCTTCTAACGAATCCTGAGCTCGCGTGTACTGACTGATCCGTGTGGTTGATTTGAAGTGCTGGTTGTTTAAAGTGTGTGCAGTTAGAATCAGAAGCAGTTTGAACAAGGAAGCGGTTAAACAAGGTATAGTATATTGAAGTACAATTTACTGTTAGTACTTCTAAACTTCATAGTTGCTAGAATGAGCAGGATTGAAAATGCCACTCAATGCACATCTTGCCACATGTATGTGCACTTGGAGCAGCTGTTCCAAGGAGCATACCGCTGTGAGAGGTGTGAGCGGGTGGTCTCTTTCGAATCAGAGATTGCTGATCTGAAGATGCAAATTGCAATATTGAGGGACATTGGCAATCTTGAAAGGGAATTAGAGCTCACTGAGCAGGCCCTTGCTTCGACTAGTGGTGCAGATGGTGGCGCTGTTAGTGAGGAGCAGGTAGGTAGCTTGGTTGCCATTAATGAGGAGCAGGTAGGTAGCTGGGTGACAGTTAGAAGGGGAAGCAGGGGCAATAGGGAGAGGCAGGTCGTTTCTGACTGACACATCCCAATAGATTTGCCGTGTTGAGTGAAGATATTGGGAATGTCGGGGCAGAAATGGCAAGGCTGGGGGAGACTAATTCCTCTAGAAGCCAGGGGAATAGTTCCTCCAGCACAGTGGGGACTCGGGATGCTCAGATGCAAAGAAAGATTGTGGTGGTATGGGACTCCATTATTAGGAAGGTAGATAGGGCAATCTGTTGCCGTGACCGCATGAACCGAACAGTTTGTTGTCTCCCGGGTGCTCGGGTTCGGCACATTGCGGATCGGGTAGACAGATTGTTGGGGGGCTGGGATTGACCCGGCAGTCTTGGTACACGTTGGCACCAATGACAAAGTTAGAGAAAGATGGAGGGTCCTAAAAAATGATTACAGGGATCTAGGCCAAAAGCTTAAGACAAGGACCTCCAAGGTAGTATTTTCTGAAATACCAGTGCCATGCGCTACCGCAGGGAGACAGTCAGAGATCAGGGAGGTTAATGCATGGCTAAGAAAGTGGTGCAGGAAGGCGGGGTTTGGGTTTTTAGAGCACTGGAACTCCTTTTCTGAGAAGTGCCATCTATATTCTAGGGACAGATTGCACCTCAATAAAGAGGGATCTTCTGTGCTAGGGGGGAGAATGCTAAAAAGGTTGGAGGAGATTTTAAACTAGGATGGAGGGGGAGGGGAATGAAACAGATAATGAACTAAATGGAATAGATGAGGATACAAGGTGGTATGGAGGTAGAATGGGGGCAAGGGCGAGATTGACAAGCAGTGAGACACCAATAGTAAATACAGATAATACTAGAAAACTTCTAAAGACTAAACCAAGTGGGCGCAGAAAGGAAGGAGCAGATAAGATAATAGTACAGGTTGAAAAAAAACTTAAATGCATGCTTGCTAATGCAAGAAGCCTGACAGATAAAATGGGGGAGCTTGAATTAATAGCTGCAAGGGAGCAGTATGATATTATAGGCATTACTGAAACATGGTGGGATGAAACTCATGACTGGACAGTTAATTCAGAGGGTTATTCCCTTTTTCGGAAGGATCGAACAAATAGAAGGGGAGGTGGAGTATGTTTATATGTTAAACCGGATCTAAAACCTATTATAAGGGATGATGTTTATGAAGGGAATGATGAAAATGTAGAGACTTTGTGGATAGAAATTAGCAGTGTTACATAGTTACATAGTTACATAGTTACATAGTTGATGAGGTTGAAAAAAGACGTACGTCCATCAAGTTCAACCTATGCTAAATTTAGACAACAGATACTTTATTCTATATCTATACTTACTTATTGATCCAGAGGAAGGCAAACAAAAAACCCCATTATGGGGAAAAATTAATTCCTTCCTGACTCCAAGAATTGGCAGTCGGATTAATCCCTGGATCAACATCCTTCCCATGTATACTTATTTGGTATATCCCTTTATACCTTTCCCATCTAAAAAGATGTCCAACCTTTTTTTGAACAAATCTATTGTATCTGCCATCACAGTCTCCATGGGTAATGAATTCCACATTTTAACTGCCCTTACTGTAAAGAACCCTTTCTTTTGTTGCTGGTGAAATTTCCTTTCCTCCAACCTTAAGGGATGGCCCCGAGTCCTTTGTACTGCCCGTGGGATGAATAGTTCTTTTGAAAGCTCCTTGTATTGTCCCTGAATATATTTGTATATAGTTATTATATCCCCTCTTAGACGCCTCTTTTCTAATGTAAATAAATCTAATTTAGCTAGCCTCTCCTCATAAGTTAGAATGTCCATCCCCTTTATTAATTTGGTGGCTCTTCTCTGCACTCTCTCTAGTTCCATAATGTCTTTTCTTAGGATTGGTGCCCAAAATTGTACTCCATATTCAAGGTGTGGTCTTACTAATGCTTTGTAAAGGGGCATAATTATGTTTACTTCCCTTCCATCCATTGCCCGTTTGATGCAAGATAAGATCTTGTTTGCCTTTGCAGCTACTGCATGACATTGGGCACTATTGCTAAGCCTGCTGTCTACAAGCACTCCTAAATCCTTCTCCATCAAGGATTCCCCCAATATATATCCATTTAATTTGTAAGTCGCCTTTTTATTCTTGCCTCCCAAATGCATAACCTTACATTTATCTGTATTAAACCTCATTTGCCATTTACCTGCCCACGTTTCCAGTCTCTCCAAGTCCTTCTGAAGAGAAATTACATCCTGCTCTGATTCTATTACCTTACACAATTTAGTATCATCAGCAAAGATGGAGACTTTGCTCTCGATCCCATCCTCAAGTTAAAAAGCAGGGGTCCCAGTACCGATCCTTGAGGTACTCCACTCACGACTTTAGCCCAACCTGAAAAAGTTCCATTTATGACAACCCTCTGTTGTCTGTCCTTTAACCAGTTTTCAATCCAGGTGCATATATTATTACTGAGTCCAATTTTCTTTATTTTGTACACCAACCTCTTGTGTGAAACCGTATCAAAAGCCTTTGCAAAATCTAAGTAGACCACATCAACTGCATTACCTTGGTCTAAATTCCTACTTACCTCCTCAATGAAACTAATAAGGTTAGTTTGGCAAGATCAATCCTTCATAAATCCATGCTGACTATTACTAATAATTTTGTTTTCCATTAGGTATTCCTGAATATTATCCCGTATTAAACCTTCAAGTAGTTTCCCTACTATTGAAGTCAGGCTTACAGGTCTGTAATTCCCCGGGTGTGATCTAGCTCCCTTTTTAAATATAGGCACCACATCTGCTTTACGCCAATCTTGTGGTACTGAGCCTGTGGAAATGGAGTCCTTGAATATTAAATATAATGGTTTTGCTATTACTGAGCTTAACTCCTTGAGAACTCTTGGATGTATGCCATTGGGGCCAGGTGCCTTATTTACTTTAATTTTTTTCAAGTCGCTTATGAACTTCTTCCTCAGTTAACCAATTGGTCATTAATATGGAGGTTGTGGCTTCCTCCTGTGGCGCTACTATTGAACTTGATCCTTCCCTGGTAAACACAGAGGCAAAGAATTTGTTTAATACCTCAGCTTTTTCCTTCCCATGTATACTTATTTGGTATATCCCTGTATACCTTTCCCATCTAAAAAGATGTCCAACCTTTTTTTGAACAAATCTATTGTATCTGCCATCACAGTCTCCATGGGTAATGAATTCCACATTTTAAGTCATGAAAGCTCCTGAAATGTCTCGCCACAGTAGTAAGTTTTTTACCCTTACTGTGGTCATGGTCTGCATTTTTAATGTTTCTGACGTGTTCAAGGACGCAGAAACGAAGTTCCCGCGTCGTCATGCCAATGTAAATTTTAGAACATGGGCACGATAGATGGTATATGACTGCCTTAATCTTACAATTAAGAGGTACTCTGATATTAAATGTCCTTGATCTCTGTGAGTTTGAGAAGATAGAGGTATTACTCATATATTGGCACGCAGAACAAGTTCTACAGGCCAGGAATCCAGGTGTCATTTTCCTGGAGAGAAAGTGGGTAACCCCCTCTGCACTGTAATGGCTCCGAACCAATTTGTCTCTCAGGTTCGGAGCTCTACGGCTTACCAGATCAACTGATGGTCCCAGGAATTGAAAATGTCCAGTGAATTTAGAGAAATCCAGTCCCAGCTAAGTGATTCTTATGGAAACCGCTGCAGCTCCTTAGTGGTTTAGCAAACCACAAATGACCTACACAGAAAAAACAAAAAGAAGCGCAATAAATCTCTTAACGTATGTATTTATTAGTAAAAGGAGAGAAAACAGGGTCTGTTGGACCTGCACTCACAACAGATAAAAAGAAAACAGGCATGTGAGAGATAATCTCTAAAACGGATGACATCACCATATGGGAGCCAGGAGCTGGGCAGCTGGGCACAAGAAAAGCAGGCCTTTGGTCCATTCTTGCGTATCACCTGGTGATTTCACCTTCCAAGATAGGGACCATATGTAGGCAGGTAAATCCAACAGCATGCAACAATTGATTAAATCCAGCGTCCGCGGTATCTTCCTCTCATGCAGTGAAAATTCAGACCTCCTCACACTGACTCCATAACGCGGTAACGTCAGCCAACGTCCCGACGCATTTCGTCACGTGAGTGACTTTCTCAGGGGTTGATTGGCTGTCTCAGGCAGTCATTTTAAATAGTCTCACGAGCTTACCAAGAACCAAATTCAAACAGGTTCAGGCAATTCCAAAATTAGCTGGGAGCATTAGAAAATCTAAGTTCAAGGCAAACGAACAGCCCAGTGCATTACAAATGCACTGCTGTTTGTTATTAATGTTTGAAAAATGTAATTGCAACTACAATCGAATCCATAGTGATATAGTAAATTAAAATAAAGCTAGTTTATTTAGGTCAAAACTTGACCCATTTTGAAAATAGTTACACCATTAAATGTTTATACATATGTAGATCAATCAAAACCAATGCTGTTATTAAATCTAATATGATTGTACTGGTTAATAGAAAATTGTAAATCTAAAGATTGATAAAAAATATAAAATAAATTAAAGATTATATATATTTGGAGATCTAAATATAAGCGATTGAAATAAAATATATTAAAAAAATGTATTCAAAGATCTTGAGACATACTGTAGACTACTCACTATCTAGACTAAAGATTTTCATATATTATTGATGTTAATTGCCATAGAGTAAAATAAATAATATAGTTAGAGGTAAGATAGTTTGAATATCAGATATAGAAGATGGATTTTGTCAGTGATGAAACCTCTTGGGCTAAAAGGACTAGATAACCTTCAATTTAAAGGACTATCCCTTTAGGAACTAATGTGGAGATCTGCTTATATGTTTAGGATCATTGTCTTGCTGCATGACCAACTTTCGCTTTAGCTCACAGATGGATGCTGTGACATTCTCCTCTGAATCTTCTGAGACAATGCAGAATTCATGGTTGTGTCAATGATAGCAAGACGTCCAGATCCTGATGCAGCAAAGCAGCCCCAAACCGAGGAGGCGCATGCACAGCGGCGGGTATGGTGGCATAGTTCAATAGCTGCGCTTAGCTCTAGCAATCTAAAGTACTAAAACAACTTAGAAAATAAAGCGATCCCAGCCAAAACCATAACTTTCAATTCTGGATTACCCCTGGATGTCCACAAGGTCTCTGAGGAAGAGGCCTTCACCGGACCTAACTAACTACGTTAAAATAAACTGAAATGGTGCGAGAGGGCAGACCCACAGCTACTGCCTCTTGTTACGGTTCTGACTCTGAAAGAGAATCGGGGAGGGAGAGGAGTATAAGACTGTAAACATAAATGGTCACAAAAAGTGACATAAACTCTGACCTTAAGAAGCTGTTCTGCGACCCCAAATCCCTCTTCTATGCAGGGATTCAGGACTGGAGAAAAGAAATTACCAACATTGGGGTTTGCACTGATGAGCTTGAATCTAAACTAGATGCTATAATCAAAGCTGTTCGCAAGATTGAAAAAACAAACACCTACCTTAAGAAGCAGGTCACAGATATTGCAGACAGACAAGGTGACTGAAAATCAGGACAGAAGGAACAATATTAGAATCCGAGGGGTACCTGGATCTATAACAGATATAGAAGAATTTATATAAAAATGGCTGACAGTCCTCCCTGATAAGACGTGAAGACACTCCCCCCGTGGGAGGCAGGAACGGCGCGCAGCCCAAAATGAAACCGCAGCAGGCAATGGTGATGAAGCACACGATTTATTCAAACATCAGGGTAAAAGAGTCTGGCGGATCCTCTTACGCATTTCAGCCCGTGGGGCCTTTTTCCCTGATAAGACTGAGGCTGAATTACATCTTGACAGATGCCATAGGGCCCTACAGGCTAGTCCACAACCAGATGATCCTCCAAGGGACATCATTATGCGGTTCCACTTTTTCAAAATCAAAGATTCCCTATGCCAAATAACTAGGAACACCAGCTCTATAACCTTTGAAGGAATATCCATGCAGATCTATCAAGATATTTCCCCCATCACGCTGGGAAGGCGCCGAAATCTGCAACCCATCACCAAACTGCTACGAGAAAATGGTGTGCGGTATCGGTGGGCTTTTCCCTTTGGGCTAATGGTTTTGAAAGGAGGCAGAGCCTTCACCATAAAGTATCTGGATGAAGGGGCAAGTTTCCTATAAAAGTGGAATTAAAGACCAACTTTACTCACCGGACTGACGAGGCGTCCTCTCCCGAGCCGTCCTGGAGTGAGGTCCTCAACGCGGGGCACGGATGAAATGGCGGCTAATTGATACCAATTAAGCGGTTAAAGAGACAAGGGTACATGCTCCTTAGGAAGCTGTCGTTAGCACAGCGAAACGCGTAGCGCCTTCAAACGCCTGTACAACTGCTCCAGAACTGAAGGCGCCGAGTTCGCTGTGCCGTCTTGCTGTCCGCTTCCTGGTTTGCTCTACCGGAAGTCATCAGACCCTGACCGGACGTGACATCAGACGCCATCCATCGCGATCCGACGGGGGTAACTTGGAAGTGAAGTCGCAAGCATCCCATCTGTTCCGGCATCTCTACTGCCGCAAGTAAACTCTTATGTGTACATTACCTATGTACTTATTGTAAGTACATTTCTTATATGCTTTTAACTTATAAATTTGATACTTTTGATCTACACTATGGTCTCTCCTTGTCTTCCATGAATATCAACTCGAGTGGGAGCTCTCCTGAACCATCATCTATCCTGTTCCCTGTTACTGCTGTTTTAAGACTTACCTGTTGTAAGTAGGCAATTCATTAGAGCCAAGACTTACCTGCACCAATATTGTGTAAACTTGCTGCACCATCATTTTTTATCTTTTCTTTTGGGGTGTTCCTGAAACCATCGCTCCCTTCCTACCCTGGATACCACATTGTCTTTAAGGGAATCTGTACATATTCCCTGTGAAGGTTGAGAATCAATTCCGTTTCACCTTACAATCCACTTTATTTTTCACTTTATTTTTCACCATCACTGTTGTTCAGCGCCATTCTAAGTCACTTGGGTTCACACCTAAGCTAAAAAAATGATTTCTCTCCAATAGCCCCATTTAAGTTTACTTACCCAGGAGTCCAGTTCAGATCTTCTTTTCGGGATCAAGAGCAGGAGGCTGCAGATGGCGGAATCAGAGCGGAGACCTGCTGTGGAGGTGTTCGGGAAGGAACAGATTCGGCCCAGCTGAGGATAGGACGCATCGAAGGACCCGAGAAGGCGATCCAAGAAGACAGAGGCATCACGCATTCCTGCTGGGTTGTTCTGGCGACTGTGAGGGTCTGCGGTGACCGGGCAAGCTGATGAAGAGGAACGGAGGAGGCGGGCAGGACATGTGGTGGTAAGGACAGGTGAGGGGACCCGCCTCCGGGGGCCTTTGAACGCTTTCGCTGATCACTTTTGGAGCATCCCAGGGGAGGCCGTTGGCTGTTATGATGGCGGAAGATGAGGTATCCACCCGTCTTTATGACAGGGTCCCTCCAACTGTGAGACAGCGAGTTGTCGGGTGGCCGACATGAAGGGCCCTAGAAGCAAGAGAGAATTTGGAGGCTAGGGAAGTTAGATGTGCGGGTGAAGGTGGGGGAGGGGAGGAAAGTGACACGCAGTTTGAAGGGTGGGAGATCTGTTTGAAATAATCACATAGTGGATGCTGGGCTGAGGGGACCGGGAGACATAGAGGGGTAAGGTGGGAGGTTTGCTAGATGTATAGGGTAGCTAAGTAGAGGTTTAACGGTGGTTGGTCCACCAGGTGGAGCAGGCCCTATATGGGAGATTAGGGGTAAAGCGAAAGAGGCCTACTACCTGGGCCTTAGGCCGATCAGCTTATCAATGAGAGGGAGCCCCTCAGTGGAGGACAGGGGGGAGCAGACCGTGCCTGTACGGCCACATTGGGGTTTTACCCTACACAGAGAGGGACTGGGAATTCACGATACCGGAGAGGAGAGGCCTAGAGGTCTAACCATGATGGGTTTGGAGGTGACAGAAGAGCGACATAGGAGGGAAGGTAAGACGAAAGGGAAAAGTAATAGAAGGGCAGAGAGATGGAAGAGTAGTGGCCAAGGAGGATAGGTAGATGAATCAGGTTAGGAGGACGAGGTGGTGTAGAAAGAGGCAAAAGGAGAAAGTAAAGATATATGGAATAAGGCATAATCCTGAAGACAATATCTGCGAGGAGTTCAATTGAGCTGCTAGAGGTTTTTTTTTTTTTTTTTAAAGCCCCGGAAGAAAGACTGATAGAGCTGGAATGTGGGAGAAATGTGGACTGCAAAAACACACATAGTGACCAAGAGAGGTCACAAAAGTCCCTCACAACTGCACTCATTCCTTAGTCTAATATGTAACTTTAAGTGCCAGTTAAATTAACTGGGACCAATAATATACTCAATTGATGTAGACCAACAGGAAAAAGAACCACTGAGCTACTCTATGGTAAACAGACAATAGTGACAACTTTAATACAAAATAAAACCCGGCGAAATGCATAAAATTACAACTATTATACATAAACTAAAAAGATCCCCTAATGGGCAAATAAGGAGCAGTCAGGTGATGACAGGGGTTAATTGGACCTTTATATAGTATTATTCATTCCCATAGAAAATATCTAAATGAGGAGAATTCCAAGCAGATTAAACCCTGCAGAATCACTTCACCTGACTCAATTGCAGAATAGTAAGTATCAGTAGGTAAAATACCACATAGAAGAACACTGACCACACTTAATAGTTAACACTGCTGCAACCCAACAGGAATACACACTGCTGTGATCAGAATAAATCACCTTAGTAAGAGCCCCACTCGTGCGTAATGCATCACTTAAATATGATGGAGAAATGGTCATGCATAATGTTAATACGAGTCAAGCTCTGCCTGGTCTGGGTAGGGAGAGAGAGGAATTACAAAAAGATTTTACTATGGAAGAGCTGGTCAAGCATTTGAAATCATCCAAAGCATCAGGCCCTCATGGTTTTTCCAACCTATATTACAAAAAGTTTGTCAAATTACTGGCCCCCCACCTTTTCCGAATGTTTAATGCAGTGCTAGTGGGAGCCTCATTCCCAGAACAGATGCTACAAGCATCCATCTTCTTAATATATAAATGTGAGGAATTGCCATCCTGGCAGCCGTGGACCATCTCCTCATCTTGCTGGGCCTTCTGCAACGGATACCCAGGATGCGCACTCGTCCGGTCCAGTTACACGCGCCCGCATCATGCGCGATCTGTCCCTGCATCCGTGGATCCTGGCCCTGCCCCCCGCTCTGACGCACGACGCTTGCGTTCGTCCAGCCTCCCTGCTGACGCGCGGTGCAAGCCCCGCACCCGCACTAATGACGGACAGGACCGGCGTGGGAGTGACGTGCGGCCTATGCTTCGCCCCTTGACCTCCGTGATGCGCGTGAGTCGGCGCGCAATCGGTCCCGCCTCCATTCCTGATCAGGCTGCATCATAGGGCACACCTGTGTGCACCAGCAGCCTATTGGATTCTTACTTCCTGGTTCCGCCCTGGCTTGCTATTGGAGGCTCCTCCTATTTATACCTTCCTGTTGCATCCTACCTTTGCTGAGCATAGTCTTGTGTGACGCCGTGCCTTGCTGCATTCTAGTTCCTGAGACTTTGCCTTGCCTGCCTGTTAACCTCTTGTTGCCTGAACCCTGCTAGTACCTTGGACTCTGCTTCTCTCCACTCCTGATCTGGCTTGTACGACCGTTCTCCTGTCTCCAGTCCTGACCTTGGCTAAGTACTCCGACGATCCGATACTCTCCAATCCTGAACCTGGCTACGCACCCCGACGATTCGCAACTCTCCTCTCCTGAATCTGGCAAGTACCCCACTACTCTCACATCTCCAATCCTGACTTGGCTTGAACGACAACTCTGCATCCTAGGCGCGCCCGCGTGGCTGTGGGTTGGGGTTACTCAATTCCCTACCTCAGCACCGCAATCGCTCTTCGTTTGTGGTGAGCTACGCGTTACAATAAGCACGGCAAATACCCAACAAATTGTAAAAGCTATAGGCACATTTCCTTAATAAACTCAGACATTAAAATCTATTCTAAAATGTTAGCTAATAGGTTGAGTCATATTCTCCCTAGACTGATTCACTCGGATCAGGTAGGATTTATTAAAGGTAGTCAAGTGGCCGATAACACAAGGTGAATATTTGATCTGATTGAAGTCGCTAACACTAAAAAGATCCGGTGGATGGTTCTGAGTCTAGATGCAGAAATTGCATTTGACGGAATAGACTGGCCGTATTTTTATGCTATGCTTGGAGCTTTTGGTTTCAGGAGTAGAATTTTGAAAGCAATCACAGCACAGTATTCAAACCCGGTAGCAAGAGTAATACATCAGGGCTTTCCATCTGAACTTTTCATGATCTGGAGTGGTACGAGACAGGGATGTCCGTTATCACCCTTATTGTTCGCCTTATGCATGGAACCCCTAGCCACACAGATTCGGAACAACCCAGATATATCTGGAATGCAAATAAATAACCAAACACAAAGTGGCTCTTTATGCGGATGAAGTTATATTGACACTGTCACAGCCTCTCACCTCTCTGCCCAAGGTTTACTGTATTAAGATGAATCTACTTCCCTGTATCCTTTACCTATTTCAGACCAGTAGTATGGAAGGATATATTTTCTCTTCAATCTTTGATCTCAAAGTTTATCTGGAGATACAAAAGCCAGAGAGTAAGGGAAAAGATTTTGCAAAGACCAACATTAGCCAGGGGGCTAGAGGTACCTTGCTTGTTATCCTACAGAACAACAAAATAGATAAACAGCACACACAAAAACTAGTTCTCGTGCAGGGTGCCAAGGACAAAAGAGGACCCAACTCCTCTAACAATAATACACACTAATCTACAACTATCTAGCACTCACTAGAAATAAAAGATGGAATAATTCCAAAAAGCAAAATGTAATATAATATAAACACAAAAAGAACCAATGATATAACAACACACCCTACAACTGCTAAAGTGCAATAGCAATATATATGTATACTGAGGGGAACAACAGGGGGGCAATGTTTTGGGGAACACCCCTTCGTCAGGCCCGTCGCCCCTCGCTCCAAAGGAACAGAGGGGTACTTCCACAACCCACAGAGACAATATCAAGCCCCAAATAAAACTAAACAGCCCCCACACAAATACGGAGAAAAGTAAACTATGCTATATGGCAGTTGGTATAAATAATCCCCAGAGAGAGCAGAACAAGTATCCACAATCAATAATATGAACAAAAAGCAAACCACAGATACTCTGCATATACAGTAAGTTCAAAAGCTCCTGTTCCTCTCAATCTGCATGGGCATCTGTAAGTCACTGCACAGATCGGAGAGAGTTTTAAAGGCAGGATGACGTCATCAGCTCACGTTATAAGTGCATCAAATGTATTCGAAACAGCTGGTGTTGCCGATGTGAGTGCCATGACGCCAGTGCAAATGCAGGAGTCCCATTCAGGCAGCTTGAACCACTATCTTTCTGTTTGAAGCTCTTCTAGGGCTGCGCATGCGCATTAACCATCATGGATCCTGCGATGTAAAAACGGAGTCATAGTTCATACAGGGGCTCAGCAGCAGGCAGATGATCAGCATCACGTGATAGACAGAAGGGGATGAGTCCTCCTAATGGGCATTCGTGCACCAGAAGATAGCAAATCCATTTAGGAGATAGCTGTAATGTATGACCACAGATGTCCACAGCACAGGATCCCATATAATCCCCCAAAAAAGAGGAATTACCTATAGATAGCAAATCAAGAGTAAAGATCATAAGAATTATTACCAAGTGCATGAGTAATGGGAACAGCATGTGCATACACATAAAATCAAAGTAAAACATGTATATACATACACCCTGTTAAAAATGAATAAAAAATGTCTGAAGTGGTAATCAGTCACCATCATATACTGTTTGGTCAAAAAAATCACTTAGTCAGATAAGGAGGGTCAAGTAGGCAGGCAAGGCTACAGATGGAACTACATAAGGGGCCAGGTCAGAGGTGGGGGAAACTGAACCCCAGGTGAAGGACGGATCACCCCGCACCCTCAGCCACTATTACAAAGTGGCACAATTATGTCAAATTTCCCAATAGCATGTTGACCCTAGCCTTAAAAGCTGGGTGCCATTGGAGAAAGAAGTGTGCGCGCCATTGGAGTTACACAACTTAATTTGGGCCCCAAAACAGATTCTTAAATCTATCAAGGAGCCGTTATCCTCAATGACCAACTCATTGGCAATCTGGGAGGCATCCAAATGTAAATGCTCGTTAACTAACAAAAAGACCTTAATGACCCCTATATTTTATAATCCTGACTTTGCTCAGGGCCTGATTAGACTTTATAATTTGGAAACAGAATGGGTTTACTAGACTCAAAGGTCTGGAGGGCAAAATCAGTATTAAAACATTTGAACAAATTAAGTCCGAAAAAGACATTCCACACACAGAATTTTTTAGATATCTCCATATCCGTGCATTCTATTTGCAGCCCGCCCTCCATTAACGAATTTCGAAAAGCTCTGTATTTTGGAAACAGACACAAATGGACAAGGAAATAACCTGTTCTGGCCCTACATATTCTAGAAATATATGTCCCAATGGGAAGTGGACCTAGGCGAGGTATTAGAGGATGAGGTGTGGGATGAGATCTTTATGGCGGCGGCGAAGAGTTCTATCTGTATGATGTTCAAGGAGAACGCATATTGTATAAAGTTTTAATGAGATGGTATCCCACCTCTCTAAAATTATCAAAATTTGTTCCAGGTTACTCACCATTGTGCACAAGACAAAGTGGAGAACAGGCAGACTTGTTGCATGTGCTTTGATCTTGTACTCGGTGCACTTTTGGGAGCAAATTAGAGATTGGCTACAGAGGATGTTGGTCCTCACAATCCCATTAGACCCATTGCTGTTTCTGCTAAACAGACCAACGCAAGGCCTATTCACGGTAGATTGTACATTAGTTGCGCATTTTGCAACGAGGTGCGAGATCGCAGCATTATGGAAACAGAGTGAAATTCCATCCATTCCTAAGATTAGATATAGAATTTGGTTTGTATGCCAGATGGAAAAATGAACGAGTATGGTTAATGGCGCTGGCTCTAAATTCCAAAACGTTTTGCTACATTGGTTGGCACAAACAGATATCCTATAATGTTGAAATGCGTTCTCCGTTAACTGGCAGTTGGAAACATAGGTATGCGTGGGTAGGGCTTAGACCTAGTATGAGTTCACAAAGGCTGGGGCCGCATGAGAGGCATAATTCATAATCAAGACAGAGGGGGCTGCTACAGTCGGTACAGAAAAGGGTAGAATGGATGAGGAAGACACCCCCTCACCCCCCTGTATTTTATGTTCTGTGCGTTATGACTTATATTGATATTGTCAGATATACAAGATGTAACATTTTATGTATGCTGTTCTATAATCCAATAAAATTTGTGGTACAAAAAAAAAAAAAAGCTGCCCCAAACCATCACACTCCCACCACCATGCTTGACAGTTGGGATGAGGTTCTTCTGTTCAAACGCAGTTTTCGCCATACATAACGTTTCTCATTGAGGCCAAAAAGATCTACCTTTGACTCATTTGTTCAGTGAACATTGTTCCAGAAGTCTTGTGGATCATCTACAGCATCGACACACTTAATTCGAGCAAATGCCCAGTTTGTACCTGGCAGATACCTGGAATGCGCCGCTCCTCACCTCTGACAAGCCCCGTTGCGTTTGCCTTCCCAGCCACGGTTCATGCCTGGCTGACGGGGGCCTGATCTGTTAAATGATAATGATCAGGATTTAATAGGCTGCAATGCTTCGCGTGTCCACCAGATGGCATAAATTCATGAATTGTAATGCAGTATATATATATATATTATACAGTACTGTATAACACACTAATATATTATATATATATATATAAATACAAATATATAATATATATACTGTATAACAAACAACCCTATAAGCCCTAACATACAGTACTGTACACATACAGTATGTATTGCACATACTCAAATGAATATACTGTATGGGCGGCGGTGGGGGCGAGATGTGTTTGCAGGAACAGAGAATCCGCTGCTCTCCTGCGCAAACATGGCACATTAAAAATTATTTTAAATACATTTTATTGATAGTGTACATGTGCAGGGGGTCTCCGGAGCTGAACCGCGTGGTTTCAGGTCTGGGGACCCCCTGCTCCCCGAGATACAGCCCCTATAGGGGGTGCCGGTATCCCTCTGCTTGGTTTAAAGGGCCCGACCACGTGATCGCAGCCTGTAAACAAGCAAGAGAGAGGGATATCGGCACCCCAAAGGGGCCTGTATCTCGGGGAGCAGGGGGTCCCCAGACCTGAAACCAGTGCGGTTCTGCTCTGGAGACCCTCTGCACATCTACACTATCAAAAAAATGTATTTTAAATGTATTTATTTTATTCATTTATTTATTTATTATATTTATATTTAGATTTATTATTAATTGGCTGCTGCCTGAAGTCTAAACTCACACCAAGGGCCAAACACCCCCTCACCCCCATAAAAAAAAACACGCAACAGCAGCCCCCACAATTAATAAATATAAATCTAATAATAAAATAAATACATGAAAGAAATAAATATATCTGTATTTATACTGGATATATATACAGTATATATATATTAATAACACAATCCCTATACTATACAGTATATACTGTGTATATATATACTGTGTTATAATATATTATCTATATATATATATATATATAATATATTATATAATATATTGCAATATAGCTGTATGCATATTTGCTTTCCTGTGGAGGGTTTTTGTCACTTTTTTTACCCACCATAACCTTAATGACAGGTGGTGATTACCTAGTCTAGTCTCAAACCTGCTTGCCATTAAGACCCAGCCTCACACTGATGAGTACCCTCATGGTTGAAACTGTAGTGAGTAGGTCTAATGGCTTTGCATCTCATCCCAGCCTCTGTTTAAAAGCGTGTTTAAAACAGCATGCATTGGCTTGAGGATTGGTTTGTAATACGAGCTTGAGACAAAAGGTGCACTGAGTGCTCATTTGAACTGTCATTTCCCAGAATCCCTTGCTGCAGTGGAAGCGTGTTATGCTGGTGACAATGGGGAAAGACAGGGTTGCAGACCTGTCTAAGACATGCAAATGAACATACAGTAATACTGCACCGACACACTTTATTCGAGCAAATACCCAGTATGTACCTGGCAGATACCTGGAATGCGCCGCTCCTCACCTCTGACAAGCCCCGTTGCGTTTGCCTTCCCAGCCTGGGTTCAGCCTGGCTGACGGGCGGCTGATCTGTTAAATGATATGATTAGGATTAATAGGCTGCAATGCTTCGCGTGTGTCTACCGATGACATAAATTCATGAATTGTAATGCAGTATATATATATATACTGTGCAGTATTGCAGCCAGCGGGAATAAAATGCTTCAATCCCTGCCTGGAAAATACCTCAATGCACTGGCGCAGAAAACGTCCACAAACCTCAATAACCGGGTATACCCGAATTCGTGGGACTAGCCGAGCTCGAATAAAGTGTGTCGCCAGTGTTACAGGGCTATATATATATAGATATATATATATATATATATATATATATATATATATATAAATATATATATATATATATATTATATATACAGTATTATATTACACACAGATGATGAAACCAATATACAAACACATGTAGAATGATTATCAAAATCATACTGTCCTACAAATAAGCTTCTCTATACAGACAATAAAATAATCCATTTAATAATCCTAACTGATTTTACAATATAAAACGTAACATTCCAATCCACACAGTAATTGCATTTACATTGGATAAATGATGCATAAAATCTATGCACCATATACATTCTGCAAATGAATGTTAACAATATAATTGCAAGCTACTCTACCAGTAAATACAAACACTTCCAAAACAAGTCAACTATTTAACATTTAACCAATCAGATAAACA
Source organism: Ascaphus truei (assembly GCA_036426205.1). Lineage (NCBI taxonomy): Eukaryota > Metazoa > Chordata > Amphibia > Anura > Ascaphidae > Ascaphus > Ascaphus truei. The sequence continues at coordinate 58,923 of WSYH01000511.1, forward strand.
AAAATCAAATAACTGTAAGTACCAACCAGAAAAACACAATTTAAAACCAAAGCAACCCTTACAATACCAAGGATTACATCTATCTAATTGTAAAAAACCTTATCATTATACACAGCATTGCAATGTACATGATGAACAATACAGTACATTCCTGTATCTCCCTGCCTTCAGTGTAATCTGTTTAAAGCCCCTCCCCCTAATGTTTTCTGTTAAACAGATTACACTGAATGGCAGAGAGATGTAAAGGCCTAAAGCCCCCTCCCCCCAATGTTTCTGTTAAACAGATTACACTGAAGGCAGAGAGATGTAAAGGCCTAAAGCCCCCTCCCCCCTAATGTTTCTGTTAAACAGATTACACGAAGTGAGAGAGTAGAGAGATTTTACAGAAACACACATTAGGGGGGGGGGCTTTAAACAATTACAACTGACAGGCAGAGAGATGTTTCTGTTACCAGTAAATCTTCCCTCCCTGCATTGTTGTCATGTGCAGTGTATGTAAATGTGGGGAGGGGGGGGACCCAATGTGCATACTGTGAGGTCTAACCACCCTCACCCCTACCCACATACCGTTACCCCCACCCCATCCTGGCCATGCCCCCCTCCCTTCTGCAAAACAGACACAAAAATTAAAACATACACAAATGTCCCCTAACCACCTTAATCACCATAGACAGTTATCTCAACAGCTAAGCCCTCACAGCAGGAGGGTTAAACCCACCCTCACCACCACTCGGGATGCCTACAACCCTCCCACACCTACACCCCCCCCCCGTGAGGCCTAACCACCCGTCAGTACCCACAAGGGAGGCCTACCCACATACCGTTGGGGAAACACACCCACCCCCAGTAACCACAAAAAAACAGTACAATGACCCACAATAAACACATTATATTATTAAATACATTACCCAACCCCTGTGGCTCCCCCATAAATACAAGATTTATTCTTTTACATACAGGGTTCATAACGCAGCCCACAGTAGCCGGTGGGTGGCAGGGCACCTGGACAGACCTACAGTTTACCAGCAGCCCTTTTTTACACAGGTTCTGGAGGCCCTGCTGGTGGATCCTGCCAGCACCATGGCACCAGGTGGTCTCCTGTGTCACCGTGGGCCACAATTGGGTCTCATGGTAGGCCCAAGGATGTTGGGAGCCCGGGTCAAACCCACAGGTTTCTGCGGGGCCTCGGGTGGTTCCTCAGGGGTCTGGGGAACTCACGGATGCACTACGGGTCCACGGTGCCCCACAGAAGGGGGACCACACATCATCATCCCCGCAACCTACGGGTCGGCAGTGCCCCCCCAGAAGTGGGAACACACATCGTCATCCCGCAGCACTAGGGTCCGCGTTGCCCCACAGAGTGGGACCACACATATCATCCCCGCAGTGTGCACCGTGGAACCACCAGCCTGATACCCTTGGGATACCCGAGAAGACATACCGAGTGGTCTCCAGAGGTCCCACGCAGAACCACGGAAGTAACCCTGAATGTAAAAAAATAAACGTGCCTATACATTCAATACATACACCCTCCCCCAACACCTACAGTACAATAATGTGCAAATAACATATCCAGATATGGATAATAGATTAATTGCCCATTATAAAAACATTAACTAGCATATACAAATAAATAAAGTACTACTGACCTCATCATACGAAGTGTCGACGCCAGCGCCTTCCTTCTCTTGCCCACACAAACATAGCCAAACCAAGCCAATACATTGCAATTACTTCAGATATCAATAACCCCTTAAACACATTCGGATAATAACCGCAAAGGTAATTAAGGGGTTAGGCCACACAGGCACGATACCCACCCGTCACCCAGAATTTGTACTGTGGCTTCATATGCAACTATATATATATACTGTATATATATACATACAGAGAGAAGAGAGAGAGAGAATATAACAGTATATATATATAATACAAACGTTATATACAAACCACTGATAAACCCAAATATACAATACAAATAAATGTAGAAGGGTTATCAAAGACTGTCCTACAAACCAAAACACTTTCTCCATACAGCAACTACATTAAAATAAATTCCTTTAAAATCCTAAATGATCTCACAATCTAACTGTATATGATCACAAACAATGAAAAACCTCACATTCCAATTATATATGATGCCTAAATCTACGCACCATATAAATTCTGCAAGAATCAACACAGTAAACAAAAATCAAAAGCCATACTTGCAATTACATTCGATATCAATTAACCCCTTAAAACACCTGATCAGATAATAACCGCAAAGGTGATTAAGGGGTTTTAAGCCAACAGGCCCGATGACCCACCCTCACTCATGAATTTGTACAGTGGCTTCATCATGAACTATATAATATATACGTATATATATATACACAGAGAAATATATATATTAATATAATATATAATATATAATATATATATATATATATATATATTACACATATATAGTATAGTATATAGTACACAGTATATATATATATACACACGATGAACCAATATACAATAAATGTAGAAGGGTTTCAAAAGCACTGTCCTACACCAAACACTTCTCCATACATACACACTAAATTAAAATCAATTTCCTTAATATTCATAACTGATCTCTCTAATCTAAATCATCACTAAACCTCTGAAAAGCCATTTAAAAAACTTCACTTCCATATAAATGATGCCCTAAATATCAGCACCATATACATCTGCAAATTAATCACAACATGTAAACAAAAATCAATTAGCAATCATTATTTACATCCTAAACATTCAACTAGATCCGAACAATAAAAACATTAACAAATCACGCCTAGAGCAGAACAATTACGCCTTTGAAAAAAAAATATACATCCCTGATGTCACCCATATGGAATAATCCTGTTTTGCACCGGGTCTTATGGTCATAATAAATCAATTGGAAACAAAAAGGCTAACTAGACTCAAAGATTGGAGGGCCATGATCTAAAATTAAATCTTTTGACCATCTCAGACTAGAAAAAGACATTCCCCACGCTGAATTCCATATAAAATACCTACAGCTCAGATCATTTTATATAAAATTTGCCCCATAACCCCATTGACGAATTTTTGAAAAGCTCTGTCGGGCAGAAACCACACAAAGGGACTTCATATCTACGAATACAGAGAGGTAGTCGAACCCTGCAATCTCAAAGCCACCAATCACCTACATTCCTACCCAATGGGAAGGACACTAGGGGAGACCTTGGACGACGAAGAGTGGAATGCTATATTCCTAGGAGCCGCAAAAAGTTCTATATGCACCACACTGAAGGAGAACGCATATAAAGTTCTTATGAGATGGTACAAATCACCCCAATCAAATTATCTCTAGTTTGTACCAGGGTCCTCCCATTGTGTCCTCCTAAACAATATGGAGGAACAGCTGACCGTTACCATAGCTGTGGTCTTGCCGCTGATATACCCGCTATGGGAAAAGATCAGAATTGATCCAGAGGAGTATTGATTTCACTATTTCCCCCAGACCCGGGGCTGTTTCTCATGAACAGACCCCTAAAGAGCCTTCAAAATCACACAATAAACAATTGCACATTTGCTCAGCTACGCGGTGCGAGGATCGCAGCACTATGGAAACGCCCCCGATATTCCAATTATCCCAAAGATTCGGAATCGTTATGTGGTTATCTGCCAGATGGAAAAGCAACGAGCTTAGTTAATGACACTGGCGACAATATCTAAAAGTTGGGCCCCCTGGCTTGCCCAAACAGACATCCCTGGGGGGTAGAGCGTAACACCAATTTGGCTATAATAGTAAAAATTGCGTTCTCCTTTGGGGGCATGAGAACCAACCCCACACCTAGAACCTCATACTCCTTACGCCCAATCACTTATTCTACAGAAAGGCCTCACTAGTTGATACATAATCCTCACGCTGTCTGGTGTTCACCAGTATATTCTATAATTGGATACACCTTCCCCCTCTCCTTCCCCCCCATCCCCTCTTACCTCCTCACCCCCCCCCCCTTTTTTTTTTTTTGTTTATATATTATATTTACCCCAGTAACTTACACATGACGATTCCCATCACGTGGGTAAGTAGGGCTCGAAAAAACTACGTGAGTTTATTATGCTTTTGTTATTGTATATGATATGCTAAATATGCACCTGATGTCTTTTTTTTTATGATGATTCACCATTTATGTATAATAAAATACAAGTTAAAAAAAAAAAAAATAGTTGACTTGTTTGGAAGTTGTTGTATTTACTGGTAGAGTAGCTTGCAATTTATTGTTAACATTCATTTGCAGAATGTATATGTGATAGATTTTATGCATATTTATACAATGTAAATGCAAGTACTGTGTGGATTGGATGTTATTGTTTTATATTGTAAAATCAGTTAGGGATTATTAAATGGATTATTATTATTGTCTGTTAGAGAAGCGGTATTTGTAGGACAGTATGATTTTGATAACCATTCTACAGATATTGTATATGGTCATCATCGTGTGTGTATATACTGTATACTGTATCTATCTATATTATAGATATATATATATATATATATATATATATATATATATATATATATGTATACAGTACATATATACACAGTATATACTGTATATGTATAGGGATTGTTATTATACATATACTGTATATATCCAGTATATATATATACAGTATAATTTATTCTCTTCATGTATTTATTTATTTATTATTTAGATTTATTTATTAATTGTGGGGCTGGGTGCGTGATTTTTTTTATTGGGGGTGAGGGGGTTGTTTGGCCCTTGTGTGAGTTTAGGACTGCAGCAGCAGCACAATTAATAAATAAATCTAAATAAATAAAATGAATATCATAAATACATTTAAAATACATTTTTATTGATGTGTAGATGTGCAGAGGGTCTCCAGAGCAGAACCGCACTGGTTTCAGGTCTGGGGACCCCTGCTCCCGAGATACAGGGACCCTTTAGGGGGTGCCGGTATCCCTCTGCTCTTGACTGGTTTACAGGCCCGATCACGTGGTCGGCGGCCTTTAAACCAGCGAGAGGGATACCGGCAACCCTAAAGGGGGCGTATCTCGGGGGAGCGGGGTCCAAGAACTGAAACCAACGCGTTCAGCTCCGGAGACCCCCTGCACATGTACACATATCAATAAAATGTATTTCAAATGATTTTTGTCATTTATTTATTTAATTATTTATTTGATTTATTTATTTTTTTGGCGGCTGCTTGTGTGTGTGTGTATTTTTTTTATTGTGGTAGCGGGGGTGGGTGATGGGGATATTAGCCCCACAGGTGCTTGTTTAGGGCTTGCGGGGGGTAGCGGGAGGGCTTAACCCCTCATGACTGTAGCGGTATACTGCTACGGTCGTGAAGGGGTTAAGTGCACACGCAACCCCCCCGCAAGTCTAAACTCACACAAGGGCCAAATACCCCACACCCATCCCCACTACGCACAATAAAGCGGGCACGGTGGGTTAACCCTTCATTGCCTTAGCGGCTATCCGCTATGGTAATGAAGCATGCATTTCTGTATTTTTATAAATATTGAGCAGGAGCAGGGGGGTCCCTGGAGCATTAAATTTCTGGCTCAGGGAACCCCCCTGTCACTGTACATATTATTAAATACAGAATTGCTGCTTCTTTACCATAGCGCATAGCCGCTAAGGTAAGAACGAGTGTTTATTATACTGTATACTGTATGTGTTTATTGATACTGTACATTTGCAGAGGGTCCCAGGCAGAAACCGCACTGGTTTCAGGTCTGGGGACCCCCTGCTCCCCGAGATACGGCCCCTTTAGGGGGTGCCGGTATCCCTCTGCTTGCTCTGGTTAAGACCGCGGACTACGTGGTCGGGCCCTTTAAACCAAGCAAGATGGGATACCGGCACCCCTCAAAGGGGGCTGTATCTCGGGGAGCAGGGGGTCCCCAGACCTGAAACCAACTCGGTGGTTCAGCTCGGAGACCCCTGCACAGTACACTATCAATAAAAATGTATTTCAAATGATTTTATGTCATTTATTTATTTATTATTTAGATTTATTTATTCATTTTTTGGCGCTGGTGTGTGTGTGTATTTTTTTTTATTGTGGGTAGCGGGGGTGGGTGAATGGGGTATTAGCCCCAACGGTGCTTGTTTGGGCTTGCGGGGGGTAGCCGGAGGGCTTAACCCCTTCATGACCGTAGCGGTGTAACTGCTACGGTCTTGAAGGGTTAAGGGCACAGCAACCCCCCCGCAAGTCCTAAAACTCACACCAAGGGCCAATACCCCCCTCACCCATCCCCACTACGCACAATAAAGCGGGGCCGGTGGGTTAACCCCTTCATTGCCTTCGCGGCTATCGCTATGTAATGAAGCAGCATTTCTGTATTTAATAATATAGAGGATGTGCAGGGGGGGTCCCTGAGCATTAATTTCTGGCTCAGGGAACCCCCGTCACTGTACAATATTATTAAAATACAGAATTGCTGCTTCTTTACCATAGCGCATAGCCGCTAAGGTAAAGAACGAGTTGTTTATTTATACTGTATACTGTATGTTTTTATTGATAACGTACATGTGCAGAGGGTCTCCAGAGTCAGTACCGCAATGGTTTCAGGTCTGGGGACCCTCTGCTCCCCGAGTACAGGCCCCTTTAGGGGGTGCCGGTATCCCTTGCTGTCTGCTTGGTTTATAGGCCCGCGATACACGTGGTCGGGCCCTTTAAACCAAGCAGAGGGATACTGGCACCCTAAAGGGGGGTATCTCAGGGAGAGAGTAGGTCCCCAGACCTGAAACAACGCGGTTCAGCTCCGGAGACCCCCTGCAACTGTACAACTATCAATAAAAATGTATTTCAAATGTATTTATGTCATTTATTATTTAGATTTATTTATTTATTTTTGGGCGGACTGCTGTGTGGTGGTATTTTATTTATTGTGGGTAGCGGGGGTGGGTTGAATGGGGTATTAGCCCCAACGGTGCTTGTTTAGGCTTTGCGGGGGGGTAGCGGAGGGCTTAACCCCTTCATGACCGTAGCCGGTATTAACTGCTACGGTCGTGAAGGGGTTAAGTGCACCCGCAACCCCCCCGCAAGTCCTAAACTCACACCAAGGGCCAAATACCCCCCTCACCCATCCCCACTAAGCACACTAAAGCGGGAACGGTGGGTTAACCCCTTCATTGCCTTAGCGGCTATCCGCTATGGTAATGAAGCAGCATTCTGTATTTTAATAATATTGAGCAGGTGCAGGGGGGTCCTGAGCATTAATTTCTGGCTCAGGGAACCCCCTGCTCACTGGACAATATTATTAAAATACAGAAATGCTGCTTCTTTACCATAGCGCATAGCCGCTAAGGTAAAGAACGAGTGTTATTTATAATGTATACTGTATGTGTTTATGATACTGTACATGTGCAGAGGGCTCCAGAGCAGAACCGCACTGGTTTCAGGTCTGGGGACCACCTGCCCCGAGATACAGGCACCTTTAGGGGGTGCCGGTATCCCTCTGCTCTGCTTGGTTTACAGGCCGCGATCACGTGATCGGGACCTTTCTTAAACCAAGCAGAGGGAGATACCGCGGCACCTCATAAAGGGGGCTGTATCTCGGGGAGCAGAGAGGGTTCCCCAGACCTGAAACCAACGGTTCAGCTCCGGAGACCCCCCTGCACATCTAACACTATCAATAAAAAGTATTTAAAAATAATTGTAAATGTGCCGATGTTTGCGCAGAGAGAGAGCAGCGGATCTCTCTCTGCTGCAAACACATCTCGCCCCCGCCGCCCATACAGTAGTATCATTTATGTATGTGCATATACAGTACTGTATGTGTACAGTACTGTATGTTAGGGCTTATAGGGGTTGTTGTTATACAGTATATATATACAGTATATATACTGCATTACAATTCATTATAGGGGACGGCTTCAAAGAGAACAGCTCGCAAGCGCCCCCATGTGTATTTACACGGCATTGCAGTATTGCAGCCAGCCGGAATAAAATGCTTAAATCCCTGCCGGGAAAATAACGCAATGCACTCTGGCAGAAAACGATCACAAACCTGAATACACCCGGGTATACCCGAATTCGCGGGACTAGCCGAGCGAGAATAAAGTGTGTCGGTACTGTATGTGATCTTTGGCTAAATTCAGATGGGCAGAAATTTCCTTTTAGACAGCAGTGTTTTCCTCCTAACTATCTGTGACGGTAACTTTATGACAGGCTATAATAATACACCAAAAATACCTGGTTTGAAGTGAACACGGCTGAGATATGATAAAATATAATTTATTCCTTGAAAAAGGTGAACACACGAGATTATACAAATAACAGACAAAATATAGACCCATAAGATGGAATGATGAAACAGTCAGACATCTGGACTGGCAGTTCATACAGCAATCTTGAAAATCACACAGACACGAAGAACATAGAGCATAGGCTGAGCCCCATTTTTATACCATCTCAAACCCATCTCGTTAAACCTAGGCGCCGAGCTGGCTAGCAAAATCTATTTGAAGTAGATTCTTCTTCCCCTGCAGGTGTGAATTAGGACACTTGCAAAACACTCAACTTCTTTGTTCCTGGCCCTAGTATAAACAGTCAGGGCAGTTAATCTTTGATCAGAGGGCGTATGCTAAACCATCCAGCTGCCCTTCCTGACCTATTAGCATAGCAGATGGGGTCTGCATTTTCAGAGCAGATCCAAAATACCATATACACTTTAATAGCTTCACATATTAATAAGTTCCGTTCTGGTGGGCTCAGTGGGTCGTAAATTGCCAGTTTTTAATGCCTACAGTGACTCTACATAGTGGCCAAATTTCAACTCTCTGCGACCTCCAGAACTGGAGATACAGAAATGCACTTTAAAACTTTTTTAAAATACAGGATTCGTCCCTTTAAAAATGAATCTCGGCTTTTCACTTTTTCCCCATTGAAATCAACGGGGTCCGCCGCCATAGCGTTGAATGGCGGGCTACGCCGTTGCCGTCAATGGGGTTTCCCGACATAGACTTTCAATGGAGAAACCGCCGCCATTGAAGTCTATGAGAAAAACCACAAATCTTTACATTCGCCCACACTCCGTCTGGTTGGTCGGAGAGGGCTGGGAATAGTCATGCATTAAAGCCGGAACCTTGGCTACATGCCACCCAAATCACATCTCTCTGGTCATTCCAGAACCGGAGATATGGACGTACATTTTTCACCATTTCACATTTAGCCGTTTTTACGCCACGCGGTTTTTCCCCATTGGAATCAATGGCCGGCACCGCCATAGACAATGCATGAGTGCACGCCGCCATTGGATTCAATGGGACCTCCGCTCCGCCATTGAAGTCAATGGCGCGACCCTCCTCCTCCGCTCGACCCCTTACGGGGGTCCCTCATTCCTGGACCCAGTGGGGGTCGTGTGTGGGGGTTCCTAGGGGCCAGGGGCAACAAGAATTTTATTCCCAGGTGCCCTAGAACCTAAGATTCCCACGCCAATTGTCATTGAACTTGACCGAAGTGATTAAACTCTTTTCAAAGACATTGTATCCGCTTTTGCGGTCTGCGGTTTGGATGGCTGCCAACCTTTTCCTCGAGGCCGGCGTCGAGGAATCTCCATTGAAGTCAATGAGCCCATTGACTTACAATGGGAAACCGCCACTCCTCCTCTCGGACGCCACCTGCTGGTCATCGCTGGAAAACAGGTCCAAAACCGCTACTTCGGCCATTAGAACGCATTGAGTCTCAATGGCAACCTATGGAAGGCTGCAAAATGGAGCCTGAAAAGGCAGGAAAAGGGAACAAAGGGCTATAATCACTAAATTAACATTAACCCCTTCCCTCCCGCATCAACCCTAGTGTATGTGTGAGTGCAAACACCAGGATGAGACAATACATTTTATACAGGGGAATAAACAGTTGGATACTGAAGTAAGGTAAAAACACATTACTGGACCCCTGTCCAGTTAACCCCTTGCTTCCCAAGTGAGAGTAGGGGGTGGCCAAATGGGGTTTAACCCCTTTAATCCCAGGCCAAATCCCCTCTCTCATGACACTATCATTCCAATGAACATCATTCTTATTCAGTCTTTTTCTGATAGTTGAGTTATGAACATTCACATTAGCCAAGGTGAGAGTGGCCGGTAGATCCTTGGATGTTACTCTGGAGTTCTTTGTGACTTTCTGGATGATTTTCTGGTTTATTCTTGGAGAGATTTTGGCACGGCAACTGCTCTTGGGTAGATGGACTGTGGCCTTGAACTTTTTCTATTTGTAGACTACCTGTCTGATAGTAGATTGGTGGAGCCCCAAATCCTTAGAAATGGCTTTCTAACCCTTTCTAGACTGATGAGCATCAATAACTGCTTTTCTGATGTCCTCAGATTTATTTTGATTGTTGGAGGAAGTTTACATACACCTGTATGGTGAAGACCAAACTCACAAAGTTTCTGATCTTTACATAGGGTGGGGCCTCCCAAACTCGCACCTAAAGATCTACCCAATTCTTTAAACACCTGATTCTAATTATCCCCTTTAATTTAGCTGATAAAACAAGGGTTTTACTTACTTTTGCACATACCCTGACTCTTAACTACTCTTTGTTTATCTAATTCATACATAATTTGTTTAAAAAGACATGGAATTTGTTAATGTAAAACCTATTGGATATTTAAGAAAATACTTGTTTTGATTCAAGAAGTTTATCATGGAGAAACTATAAAATTTCTGTAGTTATTATTGGGGGTCACAAACTTTTTCTTGCCATTGTTTGTATTAAACTGTATGTTACGGGTTTGATGGAAAGGGAAAATAAGTAATACTTTGGGAATTTTGTGATTTTTCTATTTTTTTTTTCTTTTTGTTTATTGCAAATTGCAGTACTTGACTACATCAAGTCAGCGAGTAAAAAAACACACATATCTCAAATGTTTTATTCATTTATTTTATTTTAATAAATCATGTACAGGCAGTCCTGGAAGTAGCGTTCGATAGTGAAACCGTTGTAAAGTGAGTCCCATGTTAATCAGTGGCGGTGAGCGTTGGATAACGCATTCCGGCGTTGAAAAATGGCCCTTAGCATTGTAAAGCGTTGGATATGCCATTCGTTGTAAAGTGAAACGTTGTATAACGAGGACTACCTGTACAGTTAAGCAGCACATTAAAGTGTAAACATATAAACAATTTAAAGTACAGTGTATCACTATAATATTGTTGTTATTATTATTAATTTATGCACAGGATATTTTTGCTCAGAAAGGCTTACACTCCAAGTGATACAGAGAAATGTTAACTATCTGTCATTCTCCTGAATATACTCTCACTTCATACTGTACATAAAATCCCTGCTGTTTTTTCTGTGACAAATGCCAGTGTGGGCTTTCTCTCCAGACTTATCTTCCCCACGACTAGAAAAGGCCAAAGAAGTGGGGGCAGATTTTATTCTTCAAGTTACCAATGAGTCACCAGAGGACACGGCCCGGAAGGTGAAAGACTTGCTCGGTTGCATGCCAGAGATCACTATTGAGTGCACTGGAGCAGAATCATGTATTCAAACAGGAATCTATGTAAGTATTCCTAACTGTTAAAGGTGTGGTATAAGTGGAAACACTGTGTTTTATTCTTTTTCTAGTTGATCTGTGAAGATAAAATACATGTTAGAGCAGCCTTATTGTTCCTAGTGATAACACAATTAATCCTGGTATAACTGTGAATATCACAGTCTCCATGGGACCAGTGGCAGTGCCGGTGCAACATACTGCAGTATATTCCAACATATTTTGCCAAAAACAACAGTGAATCTTGCTACATACATCTGCACACAGATAATGTGTTCATATTTTATGCAGTTCTGCCATTTTACTGCTTCCTCTCTAAAAGAAAGAAAATGCCAGTAAATAACAGTATTTTAGGACAGCTTTGAAGTGGTTTTGCAGTTGTTACAGTAGCTAGAGTCATACTGAGTTTTTTTACTCAACTTGATTGCTTGAACGGCCAAGTGCTCAACTTTCTGAACAAAGGAACATTTCTGTTCCCACAGTGATAAGTAAGTAAACCAAAATCACAAAACGGGCTTGCTGACCCTTGTTACTGAATGTGTGGGATTAACATAAGAAAACGAATCATGACAACAGTGTGATGGTGAAGGGGTAACCAGGCCATCAATAAAGGTATTATGCCCGGCTGGTTATCTCTGAGCCCTATCTCAGGTTTAAGAGTGTCAGCTCTTCAGCCTGTGTATTGTACCTGCAATTAATGTAATTGTATGTCAATAAAGAATTTAAGGGGGGTTTACCTTTCCTGGAGTGCTAACAGTGAAGATTCTCAGGCTATGAGTTTCAAGGGGTGGTTTGCGGTTAAAGTGTTGTCAGATTGTGTCTAGGTAGACAGGGCCCAGAGTTGCTGGTTACCCCAAAAATGTGCCTGGTAATCAGGTTATATTCCCGGGGAAATATAGACACATCAGTCCAGTCAAAATCCTCCCTTGAAAACAGTTACGCGTCTCACCGCCAGGTTTCCCTACTTCAGCACAGACAAGAAAGGTAAAAGGGGGGCATAGGGATTGGTGTATCGTGGGTATAGTCAAGGGTCCCTAAATTGGTGAGGGTTCCCCAGCATATGCCCAGGTACCCCAGAATCAGTATTAAGATTCTAGGGGTTTTCTCCAACTGTATATTAAGTTGCGAGGAGTTTTATGAAACCTAAGTCCTAGTTTCAGTAAAGAAAAGAGATACAGCCCTGGGAGTGTGCCTAAGCGTTTTTTGGTTCTCAAGAAAATTAGGTTTCCTTAAAGGAAGGAGCTACAGCTCTGGGATTGCCAGCCATCGTGGCCAGCATTTGCCTTCCCAGACTTGCAGGCACCTAACCCAGCTGGTGGCTTCTGAATAACAAGTGGCTAGGGTGACAAACTCACGCATGCCCTCGTTGCATTCAGAAGAACCGCTTGCCCGGCTTTGGAAGACTGCCAGCCCTTTGATTGGCTGGTTGTAAAGTTCCCAGGCTCGGATTAGTTGCAGTATTTCGTGAATGAATCTGAAATACTATAAGAAACCCGGCAGCCAATCCGGATTTCAGATTCTAAGCGTCAAGACAGCAGCGGCAAATTTGAATTCACCAAAAGATGCTCTTGGAGAAATAGACGCGAGCAGGCATCAGAAATTTCAAGGCAAGAAAGTCCCACTTTTCGGGGCCAAGTTCTGAAAAGAGAACGTAGCGGTTGCAGCTGGAATTACACGTCAAAAAGAGTACCAGAACGTTTCGTGCTTTGTCCCGGTCAAGGGGTTTTGCAGCTCCAGAAGAGATACAGCGGTGGCGTTTGGTATCTTATGCCGAATTGAGTTCTAGGATTTTTGCGGGTAACTCCAGGTCAACCTAAAGACCTTGTTCTGTGTGCTCTATCAACTAAGGAAGATTAGTTTTGTAGCCCAGACCCCCAGCAAGTGTTTTACTTCTTGGTTTTGCTCAGTGATATGATCCTGGTATAAAGGTGTAAATTCCTGGTCTCCCGTGACAAACAGTTTTAGCATTTTATTGGAAAGTTGCAGTGAAATGCAATAATGTGTCGGAGGAATGAAAGAATTCAAATAAAACTGGAATAGAGCAGTATGCACTGTTAAACTATCTGTTACATTTTTACAATGCAGCACAAAGCAAAAATACACAATGGAACATTGTCACGTTATCGGCAATACTCTCCTTCACTTTACATTGACATAAAATGTGAACAAAATTGCAAAGGTCTTAGGAACCTGCAACCTCTTTAAGGCTGCGCTTATAGTGCCTTGCGACGGCAACGCGACGTCGCTCTGAAACAAGTACATTGACTCCGTCGCAAGCACTTCTAGTAAGTGCGACTGCAACGAGCGACGTCGCGACCAAAAATTTGGAAGCCGGTTAAATTTGATTTTTTAGAGACAGTTGCCACATGACTGTCTCTAAACCAATCAGATTGCGCTGCCCGTCCACTTCGTGACGTCACTGGCCTTGTCGCCAGCGACGTCGCTAAAAAACAAATTATAACTTTCGCTAATGGCGATGGGTGACGTCCTCGGTCACGTCGCCGTCGCCAGCACTATAAGCGTGGCCTAAGACTTTCAAATGGCCCTTGTAATATACATCTCTTTTTTGTTTCTAAACAGTGCATGGCCTCAGAACACATTTAATACCATTAATTGATCAGACTGTGTGCCCTGAGGCTTAGCACCATTGTGTAACGTTGTAGTTATTCACATTACTGCTGGGAGGACCAGTAACACAATGTTTTCTGAACAAATCAATCGAGGACTCCTATAGCAGTGAAAAGAAAGTGAGGGGCTATTCAATATAGCCCCTCAAAAGAAACTCACTTGACAGCACACCACATTATATACTGTAAAACGTAACATGTATTTAGTGTTGGCAAAACATCTATCACTAAGCATGTTAAAATAAATGAGATGGGTATATTTCCAGTAAAGAGATAAACCATGTCTTTGTTCAATCACTTAATCACTCAAATATTATCACATATAGAAGGTCTCTATAAGATCCATCAATAGAAGCCAGTCATGCTAGGCTAGACAGAGGTATACCATTGGTTATAAAGTGCTGGTTATATATCACTAGAGCTAATAACGCTAGATCCCAGGTTTATGATTGTCACTGGAGACCAGGCTATTAATCCTTTAAACCGAGATCATTCATTGAGTAAAACAAATTGTCATTTATTCCATTGAAACAGACGTACACACAGTGGATTACAATTATACAGAGGGAAACACACTTACTGGTGGATCTGGGCTAAAAAATTAACCTTTCCTAGCTCAGATAGTCCTTAAAACAAAGTCTTTGGTTGACTGGGATGTACCCGCAAAAGTCCTGGCACTCAACTCGGCATGCGTTACCAGACGCCATCGCTGTATCTGCTGCGGAGATGCCAAAATCCCTTGAGCAGAAGAGAGTACTAAACGTCCTGGTACTCTTTTCGGCTTGTAGTTCCAGACGCAACCGCTACGTTCTATTCTGAGAACTTGGCCCCGAAAATGGGACTTTTCTCGCCTTGAAACTTCTGAAGCCCGCTCGCGTCTATTTCTCTCTGAGCATCTTTTGGTCAATTCAAATCTGCCACTGCTGTCTTGGCACTTAGAATCTCATGACCTGATTGGCTGCTAGGTTTCTTATAGGAGTTTGAGTCCCATTCACAAAACGCTACAGCCAATCAGCGCGTGGGAATTTTCCTACCAGCCTATCACAGAGTTGACGGTACTCTGAAGCCGGGCGGGCACTGATTTTAATTCTGCTAAGGGGCCTGCGCCAACCTGGCACCTCTGCCACTTAGCATATTGAACACCCCATCGTGCCATGCTCCTCAGTCTGGGGATGGGCAAATGGTTGCCGGATAGCCCTTATTCATGTCAGGATGTGGGTACTTGAGTGTAACTCCGGTACTCCGCCCGCCCTTACACCTTGGCATCTCTGAGACTTTCAAATCCGGGACCCGACCAGACACAGTGGCACCAAGCCTGATGGCCATTTGGTCTCTCAGAACCACAGACTTGGAAATTCCCCAGTTCATATACAGGGCATATACATATACACTGTTACAGGCATACCCCGCATTAACGTACACAATGGGACCGGAGCATGTATGTAAAGCGAAAATGTACTTAAAGTGAAGCACTACCTTTTTCCCACTTATCGATGCATGCACTGTACTGCAATCGTCATATACGTGCATAATTGATGTAAATAACGCATTTGTAACAGGCTCTATAGTCTCCCCGCTAGCGCACAGCTTCGGTACAGGTAGGGAGCCGGTATTGCTGTTCAGGACGTGCTGACAGGCGCATGCGCGAGCTGCCATTTGCCTATTGAGCGATATGTACTTACTCGCGAGTGTACTTAAAGTGAGTGTCCTTAAACCGGGGTATTCCTGTACAACACACCATGTTAATAAAAATCATACAAAATTCTTCTAAGTCCCTCATCCCCTAGGATCTACTGAAAAGATGCGCACATTCATTTTCAGAGCTCCTAGACCTTCCTACTGTCGCGGCCGAGTTTATTCGAGCATTTGCCCGGTCTCGGCCGCGACAGTAACCGGGTGCGCGCCGGGGTGTCCCGAACGCGCGCCGAAGCCTCGGAGGAGCGGCCCTCCGATCGGGGCTTCTCCCTCGCCTCTCCGGGTCCGCCGGGCAATCCGGAACCCCCCACCGCCGTCCCATAGATCACGGCACACCAGGGCTCCCTCGGGGCATGCGCGCAGAGGGCGCAGGCACCGAAGAAGCGTGACCGCGCATCGGTGACGCGCGGCACGCCGAGGGAGTGGGGCTAGCAAGCCGGGGCATCCCCCGGCTTGCGGAACTAGCCCTGCTCGAATAAATCGTGTCGGTAGTGTATAAAACGTTTTAATAAAAGTTTCTTCAAATAATGCTTAGGTTAATTTCCAGGGTTGCTTCAATTGTACTGACGCTGGACTTAGAAATAATTTTACTCTCGCAACCTTATACATTACAGGTAAACCCCGTTACAACGCGATTCGGTTATAACGCGGTTTTCCCGTGGCTCCCGTTTTTTTTGTACACTGCACACACTGCACACACTCTCACTGCACACACTGCACACACACTGCTCACTGCTCACACTGCACACACAGCACACACTGCACACTGCACACACTGCTTACTGCTCACACAGCACACAGCACACAGCACACAGCACACACTCTCACTGCTCACACTGCACACTGCACACACTCTCACTGCACACACTGCACACTGCACACACTCTCACTGCTCACACTGCACACTGCACACAACACACACCCTCACTGCACACACTGCTCACTGCACACACTGCACACTGCACACACTCTCACTGCACACACTGCTCACACTGCACACAGCACACACTCTCACTGCTCACACTGCACACTGCACACTGCACACAGCACACACTCTCACTGCACACACTGCACACTGCACACACTCTCACTACACACAGCACACAGCTCTCACAGCACACAGCTCTCACAGCACTCAGATGTCAGCAGCCACACCACCCCCCCCTCACATGTCATGCAGACCCCACCACCCTCACATGTCGCCAGCCCCCCCCACATGTCAGCAGCCCACCCCCCTCACATGGTCAGCAGCCCCCCCCTCACATGTCAGCAGCCCACCCCCCCTCACATGTCAAGAGCCCACCCCCCCCTCGCCATGGGAAGGCAGCATGAATAAAATAGGATTATCTCACTTGTCATGTACAGCCTGAGGCATCCCTTTAAACCCTTCTCCTGCCCAAGGGTACCTGCAGCTGACTGCCTGGCCTATTGCTGGTTAACTTTTTCGTTGCTGGATTTAACATCTTTTGTCCTTCAGCTGCCATTTTAACACCACACACACACACACACACACACACTTATTTACCCCCCTCTCTCACACACACACTTTTACCCCTCTCTCACCTTTGCCCTCTCACTCGTCCTTCCTGTCTCGCCAGTGTGTCCCTGTGCACCGTTCACATCTGTCCCCCGGAAACACGCTCCTGTCCCGGACTTTCCGGCAGCAGGAGGAGAGGCAGCATTGTGTGTCACATAGACACAAAAACACGCAGCAGGGGCAGCATTTTGTGTCACACACAAACAGGTGAAGGGGCAGCATTGTGTGTCACAAACACAAACAGGTGAAGGGGCAGCTCAGCACGTCCTCTCTCCCCGGTACTAAGCCCCACCCCCTGCATGCTCTGACCTCTCCGGCAGCCTGCTACCGCGCACCGCAAAACCTGGGGGCTGGGAGGGAGAGGGAGGGGGCTGGGAGGGAGAGGGAGGGGGCTGGGCGGGAGGGGGAGGGAGGAGGGATGAATCGCCGCCATTTTTTAAAACTTTTTTTTATTTATTTATTTAATTAACTGGCGCCCGGCCAGAGTCATCACGGGCCGCACAGAGAGGCCAGACCGGCCGCATGCGGCCCACATGTTGTGCAGACCTCTTCCTTCCTTCCCTCCTCACTCCCTCCCTCCCGATCAGGCGCGCAGCGGGCATTTTTTTTAAAAAATTAGCGCGACCCCGTTACTAACGCGGTGGTCTCGGGGTGGACCCCGAGGACCGCGTTATAACGGGGTTTACCTGTAGTTGGTGATACCCCGAACCCCTTTACCAGTTCTGGGGGTTTGGGCATATACCATGAAGGACTCCCCCTAAACCAGGGACCCCTGCCTATACCTGGGATACACAAATCCCTATGTCCCCTTTTAACTCTCTGGTCTGTGCTGAAGCAGGGACTCCTGGCGGTGAGCTGCAAGAACGTTTTTAGGGTAGGTTTTAGCAATGTGCTTCAAGGTATTCGAGAATCTGACCTGATTCCCGGCTACCTTTTTGGGGTAATGCTGGAATCCCGCTACATAGCCACAATCTGAAAAGACTTTCTCTGCAAAACCCACCCTGAAACTCATAGCCTAGCAATCTCTGCTTGCTGGCACTCCTGGAAAGGCAAAAACACAAAAATTATTTGTCGCATATTTTCACTCAGTGCATAGAAGTACATACACGACAGCCAGGTCCAAGATCTGACACTGTAGGACCCCACCACGTGACTCAGAGGCAACCAAGAGGGCTTGACCTTTATTAGTGAGCCTGGTTATCCCATCACCGTCACAATGTTATACCAAATATCCTTCAGGGACCATTAGTGCCTATCTGGTTGGGAAATAATTAAATGAAACAGGTTTGCACCAGAGTTAGTGTATGTAGGGAAGGAAGCAAGTGCAGAAATTGAGGCGAGTTAGTCAGGAGGGAGTGCTTGACTGCTCTATTAATTAAAAATTGAGCAAGTCCTGTGTTTAACAATGGCAGAAAAAGGTCAGTACCAGAGTAATTGGCCAGACTATAGCTGACATACCCTTTAGTTAGAGATTATATATACAATCAATAACACCAAATGCTGAGATAGCCAAGTCCGAAGGATTACAGTTCGGACTGTGATAACTAAGCTATTGCCATCATAATGCTGGCAGTAGTTGGTTAAATAATGCCGCACTGTACTCATGCACATGCTAACCCAAATTCCCTACGATTAGTGGAGCGCTGAAATCCCCCCCTAGCGGTCTCGCATCAGACCTATCGACATGTTGCAAAAATGTTGACAACCATCTACTGCATTATAGCTCTATGTAGAACTAATAGAGCAGTGTAGCACCCACTCTAGCTCTCCTCAATCCGTCACACTATAACCTTAAACTCGCTGCCACCACCAAGGATCTTACTTGTATGGATCCTCTGTACCCTGTTTACTCGGAAAAAATAAGTAATTAACACAAATTCTCTTTTGTAGAAAATTGTGTTCGAAAATGCAGTTACTCTCTACAAAGCGTGCAAAGTTCAGTTAGGGCCCAAAGACAGTACAGTAATTATACAATCTTACATTTAATATACAAAAGTACTACAGTGCTTACTTACAGATAAGAATGTTACAAGAAACATACAATATAAATATATATATATATATATATATACCCACCATTTCATAAAATAAACAGGATTAAAAAAAAATCTAAATACTGTACGTTACCACAGAACAATATCAGATTCCTTCAAAAGGTCAAGGACTTGGAAATAAGATAAATCACGTGTCTTGCTGGCATAAAACACTCCTCTGTTGAATGTTTGAAGGTGAAATATGTATCTGATATGTAACATAGACCAACCTGTCATATTTGTGTAATTTAATCCATTTGATTACAAATGTCACAAAGATATATTTGTTAATCTTCAGAATCATATCAAGTCCAAGATATCTTTTATTAATAGTAAAGACCTAATACTGAATGGTGACCCTATCCTCTTCTTTCTCTGCTATTCATGTGTGCATTTCAGGAATATATGATCCCCTTTGAAGATGACACCTTGGGCCTATGGTAGGTCTGGGTACGGTCACCAGACCTCCTTAATATACACATTTAATGTTATTGCGCCATCAATAACAACCGTAGGTTACGCTCTGGTGCTCAAGTTGACAATTTACTATAAACAGTTGTTTTGGTTTATGGCTGTAACGCTTGCGCTGCCCATGAGCAAGACAGGACCACGGTACTGAGGTGGGGAAGTATTGAACCACGCACCCACAGCAGTGGAAGCGTGCCTGGCAGGCGGATTGTCAACGTAGCCGGGTCTGGGTTGGAGAGAGTGGGTTAGTCCAGATACTTGTCAAGGTCTTGGGTTGGAGAGATTATAATGGTCAAAGTCTGTATAGCCGTGGTCTGGGGTTGGAGAGGTCCGAATAGTGGTAGTCCGAGTAGGCGTGGTCGGGGTTGTAGATGTCAGCAGAGTCGAGGGTAAACCAGGGCCAGTATCCACTGGAGTTTCCAATTACAAGCCGGGTCGGTACACGCAGGGTTAACTGTAGAGAGAAGCACAAGACAGGAAGCAAAACACACAGACGTGGAAGCACAAGGCTACAACTAGTTATGCTCAACAACTTATGACAGGAACTGCAGGATATTTAAAGCACACAGGAACCAGTCACAAGCACAAAGGAACCAGTCACAAGAGAGGCGGAACAGAGGCGCGGCCCCCGCAGAGGCAAGGATTAGCTGCAGGAGACAAGTGGGCTGAAAGTACTTGCCACGCAGCTGGGGAACGATGCACGATGTCATGTGTGCGCGGCGTGTCCTCGGGGGCGGAGCTAAGCTCCGTGGCAATCTAAAAGAGCTGCTCGCTCTGTAAGCAGAGCGGGGGAGCGTGCACGCGCTGGTGCCAGAGTAGAGGACTGCGAGACAACAGGTAAGGAGGGAACACGTTGCAGAGGACGTGTTCCCCGATTCCTTACAATGACTTAATTAGCTCACAATCCTAGATCAAGACACTTTTAGATTAGCCCAACCAGGAACTGTTATCTAAATGTTTTTTTTGTTTTACTAACTAATAAAAATGGTGGGGGATATTAAGTATTTTAATAAATCTGGTACTTCAAGGGTTAACATTGGTTATAAATTGTGTTAAAAATACAATTGTTTTTATGACAGGTCAAGACCTTTCCTTTTATCTCTTCTGATCAACAAAGACATCTTAATCGAGGAGCTAGCACTGTTTGCCCACTAAAAGTGAAAAATGTATCGTTTGGAGGCTATAGTCCAGCGGTGCACAAACTGGGGGGTGCGCCCCCAGCGGGGCGGGAGATTTGTCTGGGGGGGCGCGGGCAGTTGCAGAGGTCCCGTACTCTTCCCCCAGGCATTTAAATTAAATGCCGGTGGATCGCGTGAGGCCCCTGCAACAAAAAAATCTTACCTGGATTCAGAAGCGGTGACACGTCTCCATGGCAATGTGGCATCAAATGACGCCGCACGGTCATGTGACGTGACGTCACAGACGTCAAATGACGCCGTGGGTCACGTGACCTGACGTCACGTGACCCCGGAGCGTCATTTGATGCAGTAGTAAAGGTAGGAGGGGGTGTCGCCAGCTCCGAAGCAGGCAGAAAGGAGGGCGCAGCTGTAAACGTTTGCGCTCCCCTGCTATAGACAATAGCCAAACCACGGGCTTTCAGCCTCAAAGAAATCCTTACATTTTTTAAATCACAGAGAGAGGTGACAAACAGGTCACCACTTAGTTGGAGGGCTTTATTAAATACTAGCTGAGAGACCCGGCGTTGCCCGGGATGAGAACCGTGCTCACACTGACACACACTGCTCATTGTTCACACTGCACACTGCACACACACTGCACACTGCACACACACTGCTCATTGGTCGCACTGACGCACACTGCGCACACACAGCTCACAGTGACACACACTGCACACTGCACACACACTGGTCACACTGACACACACTGCACACTGCACACACACTGCTCACTGCTCACACTGCACACACACACATACACAGCTCATTGCTCACACTGACACACTGCACACACACTGCTCACACTGCACACACTGCATATTGCACACACACTGCTCAATGGTCACACTGCACACTGCACACACACTGCTCAGACTGACACACACTGCATACTGCACACACACTGCTCATTGGTCACACTGCACACAGTGCACACACACTGCTCATTGCTCACACTGGACACACACTGCACACTGCACACACAGTGGTCATTGCTCACACTGCACACACTGACACACTGCTCATTGCTCACACTGCACAGTGCACCACACACACACACACACACACACACACACACACACACACAGTTACAGACAATCACAGACAGTTACACACACTCACACACAGTCACACACACTTTCACAGTTTCAAACAGTTTCACACAGTCATAGACACTTACACAGACTTACACACAGTCACACACTCTCACACTGTGAAACACTTACACACACTGTCACACACAGTTACACACAGTCACACACAGTCACAGACACTTACACACAGTTTCACACAGTCACAGACACTCACACACAGTCTCACACAATTACACACACCAGCACCAACACCCGCTCCCCCCCCCTCCTCCTGCGCAGGCAGCGGGGACAACGGTGGGGAGAAGGTGAAGCGGGGACCGGAGGGGCATCCCCCCTCCCATCTCACGTCCCGCGGCCTGTCACGCGGTGACAGGGGGGAGCCGGGACCGGAGGGGCATCCCCCCTCCCATCTCACGTCCCGCGGCCTAGGGGGGAGCCGGGACCGGAGGGGCATCCCCCCTCCCATCTCACGTCCCGCGGCCTGTCACGCGGTGACAGGGGGGAGCCGGGAGCGGAGGGGCAAGAGCAGCACGTAGCATGTGGAGGGGGGGAGCTCACCCGTCCTGCCGCTGCCTCACTCATCCTGCCGCTGCCTCACTGATCCGGCCGCTGCCTCACTGATCCGGCCGCTGCCTCACTCATTCGGCCGCTGCCTCACTGATCCGGCAGGTCCCACGTGGATGTGAGGCGGGAGGTCGCGTGTTGTGGCCGCTCCCCCGCGTGTGTCCCGGGCGCTCGCTCCGCTCCCCCGCTGACTGTAGCGGTGCCGGGGTGTGAGCTTGGGGGGGGGGGGGGGGGTGTGAGCATTGGGGGGGATGAGCTGGGGGGGGGGGGGGTGAGGTGTGTGTGAGCTTGGGGGGAGTGGTGGGAGGGTGTCGTGTGTGTGTGTGTACACGGGACTCCGGGTAAGTTCGGGCACAAGGAGGGTGGGGGGGGGGTGTGTGGAAGTTGAGGTGCGGTCCAGCTGACGGGGGAGAGTGAGGGGCACCGGGAGGGGGTTGTGTGTGTGTGTCCCCGTCCGTGTCCGTGTGTGTGTGTGTCCCTGTGTGTGTGTGTGTGTGTGTCCTTGTGTGTCCTTTGGCCCGTCACTCCGCCTCAGGCCAATGAGAGGTGTGTGGGGGCGGGCCAAGGGACCAATGAGATTTCCCCTAGGGACACCGGACATCCAGGCAGGCAGGCAGGCAGGCATACAGTGCTTTCACTAATATAGTATATGATAAGAAATGATGGGCCTGCTCACTTGATGTACTGCACCGACACACTTTATTCGAGCAAATACCCAGTATGTACCTGGCAGATACCTGGAATGCGCCGCTTCTCACCTCTGACAAGCCCCGTTGCATTTGCCTTCCCAGCCTGGGTTCATGCCTGGCTGATGGGCGGCTGATCTGTTAAATGATAATGATTAGGATTTAATAGGCTGCAATGCTTCGCGTGTCTACCAGATGGCATAAATTCATGAATTGTAATGCAGTATATATATATATATACTGTGCAGTATTGCAGCCAGCGGGAATAAAATGCTTCAATCCCTGCTTGGAAAATAACTCAATGCACTCGGGCAGAAAACAGTCACAAACCTCAATACACCCGGGTATACCCGAATTCGTGGGACTAGCCAAGCTCGAATAAAGTGTGTCGCCAGTGTAACTATGTATTTGTAACTGTGTATTTGTCATCATAACTCTGTGCCCAGGACATACTTGAAAACGAGAGGTAACTCTGAATGTATTACTTCCTGGTAAAACATTTTATCAATAAATAAAATAAGAGTAACGAATTACTATTTTCATCTAAGACATTATGTAATGTTTTGGGGTAAAATGATCACTTTTGACATGCTTCATATCTCAATTACATTTTATCATTTTGTTTCTCAGGCAACTTGCTCTGGTGGGACTCTAATATTGGTTGGTCTGGGTCCAGCAATGGTTAATGTCCCTATTGTAAATGCCGCTGTGCGGGAGGTAGACATCAGAGGAATATTTAGATACTGCAATACGTAAGTACCTTTTATTATGAAAAAAATAATGTTAGAAAAACTGCTCCCAGGCAGAGCGCTTACTGAGAACTGACCATCGCCAAAATAAAAATATCTTGCTCTTCTCTTCAAACCATATCCATTTACCCAGAGAGGTGCATTTGCTTTATTAAGAAGTCTTGTCTATTGGATAATTTTTTCAACAAGTAATTTACTGCATTGTGAATGGTATGATATGGATGTCCTTACATGACATCACTAGGGTGAAGAAATTAGTGATCTCCTTAAAGCACGACAAACCAGGCGACTCAACTTTAAAGGATATCATTTGTGAATTGGTTCTCTCTTTTCTTGTTTGTTCCAGGTGGCCAATGGCTATATCCATGCTGTCCTCTAAGAGAGTGAATGTTGCTCCGTTGGTTACCCACCGGTTCCCCCTAGAGAAGGCTCTTGAGGCCTTTGAAACAACAAAGAAAGGTCTTGGAGTGAAAGTAATGCTAAAGTGTGACCAGAATGATCAAAACCCATGAAATAAGAATTAATGCTGATGTTGACCCATACTATTTAATCTGTAAGAGGATGATCATCCATAATGTCTCATCAAATTGTTTCTATAAATTTCAGTTTGATTGCAGTGCTGCTTTTATTAATATTATTTTACCTCAGAGACTTAATTTATCAAGTGTTAGTATGGGGCTATATGGTGCATGTGTACCTCTCATCAGCGATGTCAACGAATCAGTTCCCACTTTCATCTTGTACTGTGTGACCTTATCTAATTAAAAAAAAACACTGAAATTACCAATTGTCTAGTTGAATTGTTGAATGTTGGAAATTGTACTGTATTGTATGTCTTTATTTATATAGCGCCATTAGTGTACATAGCGCCTTACACTAGTAATAAACGTGACAATCATATAAATAACAAATAATACAAATAACAGATCATGGGAATAAGTGCTTCAGACA
The DNA here is from genome assembly GCA_036426205.1 of Ascaphus truei. Classification (NCBI taxonomy): domain Eukaryota; kingdom Metazoa; phylum Chordata; class Amphibia; order Anura; family Ascaphidae; genus Ascaphus; species Ascaphus truei. Next base: position 84,012 of record WSYH01000511.1, read on the forward strand.
TAAAAGTAACATTTAGGAAGAGGAATCCCTGCTCCGAAGAGCTTACAATCTAAATTGGACTGTTACAGTGTGTATCCCAGGTTTAATTGATTAATTGAATGAATGAGATTCTGCATGCCACTCAGTGTATATGTTGAAGCTGTTTGCTATATACTGTACAAGTTAATTGGTTTTGTCATTCTACATAAATGACTCTTAAAGGCTTAAAGCCTCTGTCCTTTTCGTAAGGGTTTAACCAACCTGAATAAGTGAGACCACACATTATTGGAATGAAAAAGGTCACATCTTTATTGCTAACAACATGTTAAAAACCCTTGCCTGTCCACCAGCCCCAAAACCGTTTAACATATTATCTTAAACTACAGTATTGTTAATGGTTGGAGATCCTCGCCAGCCGGCTATTGGCTGCACTCCCTTCAATGCCCGCTATAAAAGAGGAGGGAGATCCTTATCCGCCATCCTTTGGCTGCAAGCCAGCCCCCGGGTCAGAATGCCCCATCCCTATGGCCTCTCCAAGATGGCAGCTTAGGCCCAACCGTATAGTTGGCATCCAGCTTTCTGACACGTTGATTAGACAGCTCCAGCGTGCCAATCTGTTTCTGTGGCTCTACCTGGGCCTGCCTGTACATTCGGCACCTGCATCTTAACATTCTCTATATCCCTGAGCTTGACTGGCGCAGCAGTTCCACTAATTCTTTGACGAGGAGAAACAGCATTGCTTCTGCTTTCTACAGAACACATCAGGCATATTGTAAAAACTTGGGGATTGGAGGGAAAATTAAAGCTTTTCTGACGCCAACCTCTAGAGACCTCCTATATATACCCATTTGGCCTTTCTCTTCTGGCTATGTAGAGGGAGGTCTGGCTGCCACCTGGCCTGTCCCACGTAGTCCCCTTTCACAGCCTCGCCCTGTCAAGTGGTGAATATTGGAGGGGGTGGGTCAACGGATTGGGCAATCCGATCAGGCTGTTGCAACCCTCATGAAGGTGACTGCCCCATGGGGATGTGGGTGGGGGGGGGTCCTTGAAAATAAATTATGTTTTCCTTTGTTTAAATACCATAAGATCCTTGTGTGAAAATGCAGATCCCGACGCAGGTTTCTTGCAGTCCCAATATATTTTCTCTTGAGGCATTTATAGCAAGTTTCAGTTAGCAGGAATAAGATGTTTCAGGTTATGGACGGAGAACAGTCATTTTGGTTAGATGTTTCTCATCTGCTCTGAGGTAATTTTACTCAAGCATGTTTTTCTAACTACAAATTAACCTTTTCATTTTAGGCTTGTTAGTATGAAGAAACAAAGTATGTATTCATTATTGAAGGTCGTATATCTGCTGTCTGTGTTCCGCACCCTGACTATCTAACTGTACTCCCACTAGCAACAAGCAAAAATGTTTAATTTTGCACTGTGTGAATCCTTGTCTCTGCATTTTCACATGTAAAATTAACCCCTTAAATGGCTTAATGGCTTCTTCAATGAAGCTGGCCTTTAAACCCCAAAAATCTATCTACAGGCCTCTGCCTGCTATATAGTGTACAAGGAGGGAATTCTTGCCACTATTCAGGACAGACCACCAATAAATATAAAAATGTCCACCCACAACATTGTTTCGCGGAAGCTGATGAAAAAGGAGACGATTTCTACAACACATGATATTTCAGTTATTCACTAGCTATAATGACTGGTGGCCATTTTTACTTCCCAGTAATGTCGCAATAAGGGAGATTAATATTTTGTAAAAGCTAGCGGGAGATTGGCTTCTCAATGGTAAGACTGAGGTGGTCATGCTCCTAGACACCATATTAGGTAAACTAAAGAATATTAGGTGGGTAACTGCAACATTCGAAACGTACAGTAGAGAATTCCATTGATTTACAACATAATAATGGATCCCTAAAGATGATACATCTTTTATATGAATTAAAGAGGCATTTTATTGTGAAATACGAATGCAGTAACTCAGTGGTTATGTCACTTTCCTTTTGACAGTGAACTGTCTGATTCCCAGTGCCTAACAGATTAAAAAAAATGTTATTTCATTTATTTATTTATTTTATTTATAAAATGTTTTACCAGGAAGTAATACATTGAGAGTTACCTCTCGTTTTCAAGTACAGTATGTCCTGGGTATAAAGTTAAGACAAATAATACATGGTTACAAATACAGTTACATAAGTGAACAGGGTATACATTATATACAAGACATTGCATGCACAGTTAAAGAAAATATATATTCTAGGCTTATGAAACAGTTACAGACCAAATTAAAATGTGAGACAGCCTTAGTTTTGAAAGCACTGGTGGTGGATGTGAGAGTCTCCGGTAGGTTGTTCCAGTTTTGGGGTGCACAGTAAGAGAAGGAGGAGCGGCCGGATATTTTGTTGAGCCTTGGGACCATGAACAGTCTTTTGGAGTCTGATCTCAGATGATAAGTGCTGCATGTTGTAGGGTGAGGTAGGATGGGGGTGAAGTAAAGAGACGGTCCTGTGGAGGTGAGATGCCAGGAGGGATGTGGCTTTGTTGACGGACAATGTCTTTAAGTGCTCCAAATGAAGTGGCCGAGAGAATACATTTGGGAGGTAAAATGGGTTTTTGCTGATCTTCAGACTTATAGTCCAAGGAGAATTGTCGAGAAAGAGCATCAGCTTTAATATTCTTGGATCCGGGATGGTAAGAAATTATTAAAATTAACCTAGAGAAAAACAGTGACCATCTGGCTTGACGGGCTCCCAGGCAGCGTGCACCTTCAATATAAAGCAAGTTCTTATGATCCGTGAGGATGGTTATCGGATTTTCAGTGCCCTCAAGCAGATGTCTCCATTCTTCGAGAGCTAGCTTCATGGCCGGGAGTTCCCGGTTCCCGATGTTGTAGTTGCATTGGACCATTTTTTTTTAAATGCACAAGGATGCAACCTGGACAGGGAATTCTTCCTTTGGGACAGACAATTGGGTAATATGGTGCTCAAGTATGCAGTCCTATCATATGCAATTATAGAGATAACCTCCTGGGACATGAATATAGTACCATTGGTGGAAGGGCTCCAGTTACCCTGAAGGCAGGGGTAGTTGCATGAAAACACCCACCCCTAACCTCATTGGGCTGGCCCCCAATAGTACTCACAATAATATTGTTGATCCCAGGGTTACTCACAGTCTGCGTGCTATCGCCAAAGGGTAGAATCCTGTACAGAGTAGTTGATGCAACGCACAGCAAGAAGGGGGTGACAGCAGGTCTGGCAAAAATCTTCTTTATTGTAGAATCATTAAAATGTGGAAGGCTGCAACCTTCTACGCGTTTCGTGCAGTGAGAATTGCACTTTATCAAGAAGTCAGTCAAACATGGTATGTTACACACTATTTATATAGACAGTCTGCCGTTTGGCGCCAAAAAATGCTAATTAGAATTTGCATAATGATTTAATAATACACAGCTGTGCCAGCGCCACAACAGAAGCGTTTATTTACCTGTTTAGCCACTGAGACATCCGCCTACCAAACACTCCTGCTCTATGGAACGCAATGGAGGGCTAAATCTCGCGAGATGCGTTCCAGGTAAGTCACGACTGTTCGCGCATGCGCAGTCTATATCTGGTAATAAAAAAAGAGACCTCGATCCCATTACCGGGAACAGTTATTGTCCTGAATATATGCGCATGCGTATAAATGGCTCAGCAAGTCTAAATTCAATAAAGACGGCACATAATTGGTGTAAACGACCACCATAAGGGGAACAATAATGGTAATGCCCCATAAACCTATGGAGACACCCATACATGTGCCACACCAATGGAGGAAGTGACACACCAAACATATGGCACATAGAAAATTCTAAAGTAATGTAACTTATGAGGCAGACTGTACCCTATACATACAAAACACAGAATTATTGTCAAATTAAAAACAAAAAGTTTAATCAAATGATTTAAAAAATATATAAATCTATATCTTTAATTATACTTATACCTATATTAAAACCATTTATACAACCCTCCAGAAGAACAGAGGAAAGATTATAAAGAAAAAAATATTCAATTATTTCCTATACACTTAATGCAAAAAATTAGAAAAACTCAGAAAAAACTCTCAGAAAAAATCAGAAAAAACAATCAAGGTATACAAAGCAAAGCAATTCTCCTTTGTGAGTCTTTTAACAATTGTCATAAGTCAATAAAGCTATTGTTATTATTATTAAGAGAAATATGTTGCTCAACTTATTGACATGAGGTAATTCAATAGTTGTAGTTTGTTTGTAGGATGGTGCTCTGAAAGTGCTAGGACCGTATGTAATGGTGGGGAGCATAAACTGGGTATATAAAATAAAAGTAGCAGTACTAAGCCTTAAGAGGGCATAAGGTACCCTGAAGGTTGAGGTGGGTTGTCCAGAGACACCCCCCCTTCCTCATTGGGTTAGCCCCAGGTAGTGTACTCACGATATTATTTCTCCCCAGAATCTCCCTTCCAAAGCGTGCTGCTGAAGTGAGGTAAAGGTTCCAAAAGGCAGGGTGTGCAGCGCACAGCAAAGATGAAAAGAGCAGGTCTTGCAATAACAGTCCTTTATTGTAGTATCATATAGTTGTGGGACAGCAGCAAACTTCAACGCGTTTCGTTCAGAGAACTTTATCAAGAAGTGCTGTACAATGTGAAATTCAACAATTTAAATGCAGCTGATTGCCCTGTGTTCGCGCCAATAGTGACGTCATCCGCATCATCAACCAATAGGAATTGTATGCTCCGCGCATGCGCCGCGCGCCAGAGCACTCTGGGACTCCCTGCTAATATCAGCCGTGCTCAATCATGAGCGGCACGCCTCTCAGGGCGGCCTCCCCACTGAGAGCACACCTCTGACTACCGCAGAGGGTCACCTCCTACTCCCCGCTCGGCGCATGCGCAGACAAACTGCCATGTAATTCCCTGATCATAACAAGAACCGCAGAAGCGGCTCATAATAAAGAGGGGCATATTTATGCACATGTTACAATGTATGCCTGAATCACTAGGCAAGCAGCTACATCAAATATAGCACAAATGAATACAATCAAGTATAAAACCATAATATAAGTAAATAACTAAACACAGAAAAATGAAACTAATAAAAAAATATCTAAGTAAAGAAATAAATGTTGTTGAATTTAAAGAAAAGATATAAGAAAAAATATATAAAAAAATATATAAAAAGAAATACATTTATCTATACATAAATCAACACAATTATATATTCAAAAGAAAACTATTAAATCAAAATAAGTTTATTACTTAAAAATGCTGAAAGAGCAATATTAAAACAAATTAAAAAAGGTGTAAACATATCTTATACCTATATCTAGAGAACAGCAAATTGCATGCCCCTATTAATGAAATGGAGTTTATGTTATGTTAAACATCAAATACAATTGTACATTCATATAATGTGAAGTGCCATATGTTAGGAATATAAATTTATAGATGAAGAGATTTCTTAAACAATATTTCTATACCGTGGTTGAATAGATGAGAGCTTAGAGTAATACATGACTTTTATCATAAGTTAATCAAAGCAATATACATTTTTATCAAAAAATCAAGATACATAAATATATGAGATAACAACAATTATGCTAAAGAAAACAGAGTAGTGTCTTTTTAATGTACATTTTGTTAAGTATGACCATTTATCTAAATATAGATTAATATGTTCCTGGAATGAAGTGACATCTATGTTGAAGATGTTTGGTGAAAAACAATAGACAGTAGATATTCCTGCATTATCTGTGGTGTTAACATTTTTTGTCTATTTTAGAGATTGATTAAAGTACTAAATTTATTTAAGGAAGTGATTTATATTCCATTCCACATTTATTCCATCTGGGTATCTAGTTTTTAATGTGAATATCCAGTAGGATTCTCTACAATCTAATGTTTTCACAGTGTTTCCCCCCCTTTCTTTTTTCATAATTGTCTCAACACCCATGAATGAGAAGTTATTTATGCCTCCCTTTCTGCATTCCGAAAAATGCTTGGACACTGGGTGATCAGTGTCTTGTTTGCGAATCAATCTGCAATGTTCCTGCATCCTTGTCTTTAATGCCCTTGTGGTCCTACCGACATATCTCTTCCCACAGCCACAGGTGATAAGGTATACCACAAAGGTGGTATTGCAATTGATAAAGCTGTGTATAGTGTAGCGTTTGTGTGGACTGTGGGAAAAGACATGTCGAGCAGGCTTCATGAATTTACATATGTTGCAATGATTGCATCGGAAAGATCCTTTAGTAATGAAATGATTTAAGTCTTCCACAGGCGTGGATATCACGCTAGGTGATAGGAATGTGGCCAATGTCTTAGCTCTTCTATATACAAATTTTGGGCCTTTCTCTGTGTATTCACGAAGTATAGGATCCATTTTTAGTAGTTCCCAATGCTTATTTACAATTTTATTTACTTGATTACTTGATTTGTTGAATTGGGAAATGAACAAAGGACAGATCCTATCTTCCTTAGTCTCTCTTTTTGTGTTCTTAGAAAAATTAATGCGAGAGCCATCCCTCACTCTGGATCCAGACGGCAATACAGCTTCACGTTCCATTTCCGTGACTTCCTGTAGTGTGACTTGGAGGGTCTCCCGGTCATATCCCCTCTCAACAAATTTTTCCGTCAGTTCCCCAGACTGAGTGATGAAATCGCTGAGGGTTGAGCAATTCCTCCTCAGCCTGAGGTACTGACCCTTGGGTATCCCCTTAATCACAGATCTGGGGTGACAGCTGTCCGCCCTAAGAAATGAGTTCCTCGAGTTTGGTTTCTTATAAACATCAGATTGTATTTTTTGATTAATGTCTATGTAAAAGAGAATGTCCAGGTAGCTTATATGATGTGAATGATAATTAATAGTAAGGTGAATATCTAAAGTGTTGTCATTTAAATAGTTAATAAACTCTAATAAAGTGTCAGTGCTCCCGTGCCAAATGAAAATAAGGTCATCAATGAAACGTTTGTAAAAAACAATATTGTGCCTATATGTGTTGGTGCTACTATAGATAAAATTATTCTCCCACCACCCCATAAAAAGATTGGCATAGGAGGGGGCAAAACTTGTCCCCATTGCCGTACCCCGAAGTTGCAAATAAAATTTGTGCTCAAAAAGAAAATAATTGTGAGTGAGTAGAAAGAGTATTGATTCCATAATAAATGTGGTTGTAAGTATAGAACTACCTGGGCACTCTATAAAATGGCGGACAGCTGTCATACCCAGGCCGGGAGCACAGACACATTGGTATCTTTTTTTGAATATGTTAATAATAATAATTTAAATTTCAATTTAACCACCAACTTTAATGCCACCACATTAGCTTCTTGACACTTTATTAATGTGGATATGGACCCAACGATCAAACGGACACTTTTAGGAAAAGTAATTGAGAAATACAATTCTCGGGCGACGGGGTGTTTTTGGTGTGCGGGGGGAGGGGGTGGTGGGGTGTTTGGGCTGTTGTTTGTGTGGTTTTGTTTTTTTTTGCGTTATGGGTTTTTTTTTTGTGTTTTTTTTTTGTTTGTTTTGAGCGCGGCACGGCCGAGGGAGGGGGGGCTAGGCAAGACGGGCATTCCCCCGGCTTGCGGAAAACTAGACCTGTCGAAATAAACGGTCGGTAGTGTATAAAACGTTTTAATAACAGTTTTCTTCAATATGCTTTAGTATTTCCAGGGTCTTCAATTGTACGACCTCCTTAGAATAATCTTTATCTCGCAACCTTATACATTACCAGGTAAAACCCGTTAAAACACAACAACGCGATTCGGTATAAAATAAACGTTTTCCCGTGGCCTCCCGTTTTTTTTTGTAAACATGCACTGCACACACTGCACACACTCACACTGCACACCTGCACACCCATGCTCACTCTCACCACGCACCACTTCCACACAATCAGCACACACTGCTTACTGCTCCACACACGCACAGCAGCACACGTCACACAGCAACACACGCTCACTGCTACAGCACTGCACACCACTGCACACCAACTCTCACTGCACACACTGCCACACTGCACAACATCCTCCTGCTCACACTGCACACCTTCCCACAAAACACACAACCCTCACTGCCACACTGCTCACTGCACCCAATCACTGCATACACTCCCTGCACACTCTCCTGCCACCACTAAAGTCACACAGCCTACTGCTCACACTGTCACACTGCCAACCCACGAGCACCCACTCATCACAGCCACTCACGGCCACTGCCACGCACACAACCACGCACTACCACAGCACACCTCTCACAGCACACAGCTCTCACAGGCACTCAGAATTTCAGCACCACACCCCCCCTACACAATGTCAGCAGCCACACACCCCCTACACCTGTCCGCAGCCCACCCCCCCCTCACATCAGCAGCCCACCCACCCACCACATGGTCCAGCAGCCGCCCCCCCCTCACAATGTTCAGCAGCCCACCCCCCCCTCACATTCAGCAGCAGCCCCCCCCACCCCCCCCCCGCGCCGCCTGGGAAGGCATCATGAATAAAATGGATGATATCTCAGTTGTCATGTACGACTGTAGGAAGTCCTTTAACCCTTCTCCTAGCCCAGGGTACCTGGCAGGACTGCCGGGCCTATTGTGGGTACTGTTCGTGCTGGGTGCGGGACTCTTACATCTTTTGTCCGCCGGATTCCAGTTACCCACCAACACACACACCACACAAACTTATTTAACCCCCCCCCTCATCTCACACCACACCACTATTTACCCCTCTCTCACCTTTGCCCTCTCCGCGTCCTTCCTGTCTCGCGTGATTACCCCTGTGCACGTTCAACATCTGTCCCCCGGACACACGCTCCTGTCCGGACTTTCCAGCAGGAGGGAGGCACATTGTGTGGTCACATAGAACACAAAACACGCAGCAGGGGCTCAGACAGTTTGATGTCACACACACAAACAGGTGAAGGGGCAGGGCACTTGGTTGTCACAACACAAACAGTTGAAGGGGGACAAGCTTCAGCAGTCCCTACATCCCCGTTTATAGACCCCCACCCCCCTGCATGCTCTGACCTCTCCGGCGCCGCTACCGCGACCACCAGGCACCGCAAACCTTGGGGCTGGGGGAGGGAGAGGGAGGGCTGGAGAGGGAGAAGGGAGATGCGGCGCGGGAGGGGGAGGGAGAGGATGAAATCGCCGCAGCATCATTTTTAAACTTGTTTTTTAATTGTATTTATTTATTAACTGGCGCCACGGCCAGAGTCATCACGGCACGCACAGACAGAAAGACCGCCCGTCATGCGGCCCAATGTTGTGCCAGACCTTGTCCTTCCCTTCCCTCCTACTTCCCCCTCCCATCCCGAATCAGCGCGCAGCCCGCATTTTTTTAAAAAATTAGCGCGACACACCCAGTACTCACGCGGTGGGTCTCGGGGTGGACCCCGGGAGCCGCGTATATTAACGGGTTTACCTGTAGTTGTGATAACCCGCACCCCTGTACACCTTTCTGGGGTTATGGGAGCATATACAATGTGAATGACCCCCCCTAACAGGGACCCGCAACTCTAGCCTGGGATAACCAATCCTACCTATTCCCCTTTAACATCTCTGGTATTGCTGAGCAGGGACTCCTGGGCGGTGAGCTGCAAGCTGTTTTGGGTAGTGTTTGCAGGTGCTTCAAGGTATTCGTAAATCGGCCTGCTTCCGTGCTACCTTTTGGGTAAGCTGGAATCCCGTCTACACGCCACAATGAAACGACTTTCTCTGCAACAAACCCACCCTGAAACCTCAAGCCTGCATCTCTGCTGCTGGCTGTCCCACTCCTGGAAAGGCAAAAAACACAAACAATTTTCGCGTCGCATATTTTCACTTCAGCCTGCATAGAAGTACATACACACAGCCAGGTCAAGATCTTACAACTGTAGGACCCCACCCGTGACTCGAGAGGCAACCATAGAGGGCTACCTTATAGTAAGCCTGGTTATCCCATCACCAGTCACAATATTTACAAATCAACCTTCACGAGGACGCATTCAGATGCCTATCTGGTTGGGAATAATTAAAGATACCAAGGTTTGCACAAACACGAGTTAGTGTATTTAGGAAGGAAGCAAGTGCAGAAATTGAGCGCGTATCAGGCAGGGAGTGCTTGACTGCTCTATTATTAAAAATAGCAAGTCCTGTGTTTAACAATGGCACCGCAAAAAGGTCAGTACCAGAGTAATTGGCCAGACTAACTGACCATACCCCTTTAGTTAGAGATTATATATACCCAATACAATAACACCAATGACTGAAAGATAAGCCAAGTCCGAAGGATTAAGTTCGGACTGTGCATCACTAAGCTATTCCATCAAATGCTGTGCAGTAGTTGTGTTAACTAATGCCCAGCACTGTACTCATGCCACATGCTAACCCAAATTCACCTAGATTTAGTGGAAAAGCGCTGAAATCCCCCCTAGCGCGTCTCGCATCAGACTATCGACACTGTTGCAAAATGTTCAACCATATATGCACTTATAGCTCTAATTGAACTAATAGAGCAGTTGTAGCACCCATCTAGTCTCTCCTCACCACTAAATCCGTCAACACTAATAACTAAAAACTACGCTGCACACGCAAACGGGATCTTACATTGTATGGCATCCTCTGTACCCTGTTACTCGCGGAAAAAAAATTTAATACACAAATTCTCTTTGTGTAGAAAATTGTGTCGAAAATGCACGTTTACCTCTACAAGCGTGCAAAGTTCCAGTTAGGGCCCTCACAAGACAGTACAGTACAATTATCACAATCATTACATTTACATATACACAAGTACTACATGCTTATTACACGATAAGAAATGTTAACAAGAAACATACAATATATATATTATAATAATATAATAGAACCCACCATTTCCATAAAACTAAAACCGGATTCAAAATCTAAATACTGTACGTTACCACAAACAATATCAGATTCCTTCAAAAGGATCCAAGGACTTGGATCAAGATAAATCACGTGTCTCTGTTAACATATTTACCCCCACTCCTCTGTTGAATGTGTTGAGGTGAAATAGTATCTGATATGAACCCTACGCCCACCCTGTCCATCTTTGTGTAATTTAATCCATTGATTAGCATGTCCCACGAATATTTGTTTAATCTCATAATCATAATCAGTCCAAGATATCTTTATTAATAGTAAGACCGATATACTGAAATGTTGCACTATCCTCTTCGTTCGTCTTCTCTGCTATTCGGTGTGCATTTCAGGAATCTATTCTAATCCCCTTTGAGATTGACAACCATTGGTCCCTATCGGATATCTGGTACGGGTACACCAGACCTCCTTAATTACACTTAATGGATTATTAGCGCCATCACAAAACAAAACCTTAAAGGTACGCTCTGAGTGTCAAGTTGACCCCAATTTACTATAAACAGTGTTTGGGTTACATTCGTTCGTAACGATCTTGCGCTGCCAATGAGAAAGACAGGACCAGGTACTGGGTGGGGAATTATGAAACCACGCACCGCCAAGCCTGAAGCGTGCTTGCATGCTGGAATTGTCAACGTAGCCGGGTTCTGGGTGCGAGAGAGTGGGTTATTCCGATACTTTCAATGGTCCTGCGGTTGGAGAGATTATAATGGTCACAAGTCGTATAGCCGTGTGCTTGGTTGGAGATGTCCGAATAGTGGTAGTCCGAGCTGAGTAGCGGGGTCGGGGGTTGTGATTCAAGCAAGAGTGCCAGGGTTGTAAACCATGGCCCAGTATCCACTGGAGTTTCACATAAAGCCGGTTCCGGTACAAGCCAGGTTCCAACCTGTAGAGAGAAGCACAAGTACAGGAAGCAAACACACAACGTGAGGAAGACAGGCTACAACTAGTTATGTCAACAACTTAGACAGGAAACTGCAGGAATTTAAGCACAGGAATCCAGTCAACACACAGGACAGAGTCCAAGAGGGCGGAACAGAGGCGCGGCCCCCGCAGAGGCAAGGATTACTGCGGGATACACAGTGGCGAAAGTACTGCCACGCGCTGGGGAACGGCCACATTAGATGTCATTGTTCGCGGCGACTGTCCTCGGGGCGCTAATCTCCGGGCAATCTAAAAAGCTCTGCTCCTCTGTAAGCAGAGCGGGGAGAGCGTGCACGCCTGGTGCAGAGTGAGAGGACTGCAGACAACAGGTAAGGACGGAACACGTATGAGAGGACGTGTTCCCCGATTCCTTACAATGACTTACTAGCTCACAATCCTAGTCAAGACACTTTTAGATTAGCCCAACCAGGAACTGTTATCTAAATGTTTTTTGTTTTACATAACTAATAAAAAAGGTGGGGGATATTAAGTATTCTTAATATAATGCTGGTACTTCAAGGGTTAACATTGGTTATAATGTTGTTAAAAATACAATTGTTTTATAGACAGGTCAAGACCTTCCTTTTATCTCTTCTGATCAAACAAGACATCTTAATCGAGGAGCTAGCACTGTTGCCCACTAAAGTGAAAAATGTTCGTTGGAGGCTTAGTCCAGCGGTGCACAAACTGGGGGGTGCGCCCCCAGCGGGGCGGGAGATTTGTTGGGGGGGCGCGGGCAGTTGCAGAGGTCCCGTACTCTTCCCCCAGGCATTTAAATTAAATGCCGGTGGATCGCGTGAGGCCCTGCAACAAAAAAATCTTACCTGGAGTTCAGAAGCGGTGACACGTCTCCATGGCAATGTGGCATCAAATGACGCCCGCACGGTCATGTGACGTGACGTCACAGACGTCAAATGACGCCGTGGTCACGTGACCTGATAGTCACGGAACCCCGGAGGATCATTTGATGCAGTAGTAAAGGTAGGAGGGGGTGTCGCCAGCTCGAGCAGGCAGAAAGGAGGCGCACGCGTAAACGTTTGCGCTCCCTGCCTATAGACAATAGTCCAAACCACGGGCTTTCAGCCTCAAAGAAATCCTTACATTTTTTAAATCACAGAGAGAGTGACAAAAACAGGTCACCACTAGTTGGAGGGCTTTATTAAATACTAGCTCGAGAGACCCGGCGTTGCCGGATGAGAACCGTGCTCACAATGACACACACTGCTCATTGTTCACACTGCCACCCACTGCACACACATGCACACTGCACACACACTGCTCAATTGGTCGACACTGACGCCACACTGCGCACACACAGCTCACAGTGACACACCAAGCCCACTGCACACACACTGGTCACACTGACACACACTGCACAATGCACACCCACATGCTCACTGCTCCACACTGCCACACAACAATACACAGCTCATTGCTCACAACTGACACAACTGCACACACACTGCTCACACTGCACCACACTGCATATTGCACACACACGCTCAATGGTCACACTGCACACTGCACACACACATGCTCAGACTGACACACCACTGCATACTGCACACACATGCTCATGGTCACACTGCACACATTGCACACACCCACTGCTCATTGCTCACACTGGACACACAAGCCACACTGCACCACACAGTGGTCATTGCTCACACACTGCACACATGAACCACATGCCATTGCTCACTAATGCAACAGTGCACCACACAACACACAACACACACACACACACACACACACAGTTAGACAATCACAGACAGTTACACACACTCACACAGTCACACCCACTTTCACAGTTTCAAAACATTTCCACAGTAATTAGACACTTACACAGACTTACACACAGTACACACACTCTCACACTGTGTGAAACACTACCACACACTGTCAACACAGTACACACGTCACACACAGTCACAGAACACTTACACACAGTTTCACACCAGTCACAGACACTCACACAGTCTCACAAATTACACACACCAGCACCAACACCCGCTCCCCCCCCCCTCCTCTGCGCAGGCAGCGGGGGAAACGGTGGGGAGAAGGTGAAGCGGGGACCGGAGGGCATCCCCCTCCATCTCAAGTCCGCGGCCACTGTCACGACCGGTGGTGAGACAGGGGGGAGCCCGGGACGGAGGGGCTCCCCCTGCCCATCTCACGTCCCCGGGCTAGGGGGGAGCCGGGACCGGAGGGGCATCCCCCCTCCCATCTCACGTCCCGCGGCCTGTCACGCGGGTGACAGGGGGGAGCCGGGAGCGTGAGGGGCAAGAGCAGCACGTAGCATGTGGAGGGGGGGAGCTCACCCGTTCTGCCGCTGCCTCACTCATCCTGCCGCTGCCTCACTGATACCGCGCTGCCTCACTGATCCGGCCGTGCCTCACTCATTCGGCCGCTTGCCTCACTGATCCGGCAGGTCCACGTGGATGTGAGGGCGGGAGGTCGCGTGTTGTGGCGCTCCCCGCGCTTGTTTGTCCCGGGCTGCTCGCTCCGCTCCCCGCTGACTGTAGCGGCGTGCGGGGTGTGAGCTGGGTGGGGGGGGGGGGTGTTGAGCTTGGGGGGGATGAGCATGGGGGGGGGGGGGGGTGTGGGTGAGGCTTGGGGGGGTTGGGGGTGTGTGTGTGTGTGTGTGTACACGGGACTCCGGGATAAGTGGGCAACAAGGAGGGTGGGGGGGGGGTGTGTGGAGTTGAGGTGCGGTCCAGCTGACGGGGGAGAGTGAGGGGCACCGGGAGGGGGTTGTGTGTGTGTGTCCCGTCCGTGTTCGTGGTGCTGTGTGTAACCTGGGTGTGTTGTGTGTGTGTCCTTGTGTGTCCTTTGGCCCGTCACTCCGCCTCAGGCCAATGAGAGGTGTGTGGGGGCGGGCCAAAGGGGCACATGAGATTTCCCCTAGGGACACGGCACATCCAGGCAGGCAGGCAGGCAGGCATACAGTGCTTTCACTATATAGTAGTATGATAAGAAAATGATGGGCCTGCTCACTTGATGGTACTGCACCGACACACTTATTCGAGCAAATACCCAGTATGTACCTGGCAGATTACATGGAATGCGCCGCTTCTCACCTCTGACAAGCCCCGTTGCATTTGCCTTCCCAGCCTGGGTTCATGCCTGGCTGATGGGCGGCTTGATCTGTTAAATGATATGATTAGGATTTAATAGGCTGCCAGCTTAGGGTCTACCAGATGCATAAATTCATGAATGTATGCAGTATACTAGATATATACTGGTGATTTGCAAGCCAGCGGGAATAAAATGCTTCAATCCCTGCTTGAAAATAACTAATGCACTCGGGCAGAAAACAGTCACAAACCTCATACACCCGGGATACACGAATTCAGTGGGACGAGCCAAGTCGAATAAAGTGTGTGTCGCCAGTGTAACTATGTATTTGTACTGTGTATTTGTCATTCATAACTCTGTTGCCCAGGACATACTTGAAAACGAGAGGTAACTCGAATGTATACGTATGGTAAAACATTTATCAAAATAAAATAGAGTAACGACTTACTATTTTCATCTAGACATTATGTAATGTTTTGGGGTAAAAATGATCACTTTTGACATGCTTCATATCTCAATTACATTTTATCATTTTGTTTCTCAGGCACTTGCTTAGTGGGACTCTAATATTGGTTGGTTGGGTCCAGCAATGGGTAATGTCCCTATTGTAAAATGCCGCTGTGAGGGAGGTAGACATCAGAGGAATATTTAGATATGCAATACGTAAGTACTTTTATTATGAAAAAAATAATGTTAGAAAAAACTGCTCCCAGGCAGAGCGCTTACTGAGAACTGACCATCGCCAAAATAAAATATCTTGCTCTTCTCTTCAAACATATCCATTTTACCAGAGAGGTCATTTGCTTTATTAAGAAGTTCTGTCATTGGATAAATTTTTTCAACAAGTAATTTACTGCATGTGAATGTATGAATGGATGTCCTTACATGACATCATAGGGTGAAGAGAATAGTGATCTCCTTAAAGCACGACAACCAGGCGACTCAACTTTTTAAAGGATATATTGTGAATTGGTTCTCTCTTTTCTTGTTTGTTCCAGGTGGCCAATGGGCTATATCCATGCTGTCCTCTAGAGAGTGAATGTTGCTCCGTTGGTTACCCACCGGTTCCCCCTAGAGAAGGCTCTTGAGGCCTTTTGAAACAACAAAGAAAGGTCTTGAGTGAAAGTAATGCTAAAGTGTGACCAGAAGAATGACAAAACCATGAAATAAGAATTAATGCTGATGTTGACCCATACTATTTAATCTTTAAGAGGATGATCATCCATAATGTCTCATCAAATGTTCTATAAATTTCAGTTTGATTGCAGTGCTGCCTTTATTAATATATTTACCTCAGAGACGTTAATGTTATCAAGGTTAGTATGGGGCTATATGGTGCTGTGTACCTCTCATCAGCGATGTCAACGAATCAGTTCCCACTCATCATCTTGTACTGTTGTGACCTTATCAATTAAAAAAAAAAACACTGAAATTACCAATTGTCTAGTTGAATTGTGAATTTTGGAAATTGTACTGTATTGTATGTCTTTATTATTAGCGCCATTAGTGTACCACTAGCGCCTGTACACAGTAATAAACGTTGACAATCATATAAATAACAAATAAACAAATAACAGATCATGGGAATAAGTGCTTCCACATTAAAGTAACATTTAGGAAGAGGAATCCCTGCTACGAAGAGTTAAATCTAAATTGGACTGTTACAGTGTGTACCCAGTTTAATGATAATTGAAATGAATGAGAGATTCGCATGCCACTCAGTGTATATTTTGAAGCTGTTTGCTATATACTGTACAATTAATTGTTTGTCATTCTACAATAAATGACTCTTAAAGGCTTAAAGGCTATGTCCTTGTCGTAAGGGTTTAACCAACTGAATAAGTGAGACCCACATTATTGGAATGAAAAAGGTCACATCTTTATTGCTAACAAAGTTAAAAACCCTGCCTGTTCACCAGCCCCCAAAACCGTTTACATATTATCTTAAACTACATATTGTAATGTTGGAGATCCTCGCAGCCGGCTATTGGCACTGCACTCCCTCAATGCCCGCTATAAAAGAGGAGGGAGATCCTTATCCGCCATCCTTTGGACTGCAAGCCAGCCCTCCGGGTCAGAATTGCCCACCCTAGGCCTCTCCAAGTGGCAGCTTAGGCCAACCGTATAGTTGGATCCAGCGTTCTGAAACGTTGATAGACAGCTCCAGGTGCCAATCTGTTTCTGTGGTCTACCTGGGCGCCTGTAAATGGCACCTGCATCTTAACATTCTCTATATCCCTGAGCTTGACTGGCGCAGCAGTTCCACTAATTCTTTGACGAGGAGAAACAGCATTTGCTTATCTGCTTTCTACAGAACACATCAGGCATATATGTAAAAACTTGGGGATTGGAGGAAAATTAAGCTTTTCTGACGCCAACCTCTAGAGACCTCCTATATATACCATTGGCTTTTCTCTTCGGCTATGTGAGGGAGTCTGGCTGCACCTGGCCTGTCCCCACGTAGTCCCTTTCACAGCCTCGCCCTGTCAAGTGGTGAAATTGGAGGGGGTGGGTCAACGGATTGGGCAATCCGATCAGGATGTTGCAACCTCCTGAAGGTGACTGCCCATGGAGGATGTGGGTGGGGGCGGGGGTCCTTGAAAATAAATTATGTTTTCTTTGTTTAAATACATAAGATCCTTGTGTGAAAATGCCAGATCCCGACGCAGGTTTCTTGCAGTCCCAATAGATTTTCTCTTGAGGATTTATAGTCAGTTTCAGTTAGCAGGAATAAGAGTTTCAGGTTATGGAAGGAGAAACAGTCATTTTGTAGATGTTTTCAGCTGCTCTGAGGTTATTACATCAAGCAGTTTTTCTAACTACAAATTAACCTTTTCATTTAGGCTTGTTAGTATGGAGAACACAGATGTATTCATTATGAAGGTCGTATATCTGCTGTCTGTGTTCCGCACCCTGACTATTAACTGTACTCCCACTAGCAACAAGCAAAAATGTTTAATTTGCCCTGTGTGAATCTTGTCTCTGCATTTTCACATGTAAAATTAACCCTTAAATGGCTTAATGGCTTCTTCAATGAAGCTGGCCTTTAAACCCCAAAAAATTCTATCTACAGGCCTCTGCCTGCTATATAGTGTGACAAGGAGGGAATTCTGCGCACATTCAGGACAGACCCACCAATAAATATAAAAATGTCCACCCAAACTGTTTGCGGAGCTGATGAAAAAGGAGACGATTTCTACAACACATGATATTTCAGTTATTCACTAGCTTATATGACTGGTGGCCATTTTTTATTCCCAGTAATGGCGCAATAAGGGACGATTAATATTTTGTAAAAGCTAGCGGGAGATTGCTTCTCAATGGTAAGACTGAGGTGGTCATGCTCCTAGACACCCATATAGGGAAACTAAAGAATATTAGGTGGGTAAACTGCAACATCGAAACGTACAGTAGAGAATTCCATTGATTTACAACATTAATAATGGATCCCTAAAGATGATACATCTTTTATGAATTATAAGAGGCATTTTATTGTGAAATACGAATGCAGTAACTCAGTGGTTATGTCACTTCCTTTTGACACAGTGAAATGTCTGATTCCCAGTGCTAACAGATTAAAAAAAATGTTATTTCATTTATTTATTTATTTTATTTATAAAATGTTTTACCAGGAGAAGTAATACATTGAAGTACCTCTCGTTTCAAGTACAGTATGTCCTGGGTATAAAGTTAAGACAAATATACATGGTTACAAATACAGTTACATAGTGAACAGGTTATACATTATATACAAGACATTGCATGCCACATTCAAGAAAATATATTCTAGGCTTATGAAAACAGTTACAGACCAAATAAAATGTGAGACAGCCTTAGTTTTGAAAGCACTGGTGGGGATGTGAGAGTCTCCGGTAGGTTGTTCCAGTTTGGGGTGCACAGTAAGAGAAGGAGGAGCGGCCGGATATTTTGTTGAGCCTTGGGACCATGAACAGTTTTTGGAGTCTGATCTCAGATGATAAGTGCTGCATGTTGTTAGGGTGAGGTAGGATGGGGGTGTGAAGTAAAGAGACGGTCCTGTGGAGGTGAGATGCCAGGAGGGATGTGCTTTGTTGACGGACAATGTCTTTAAGTGCTCCAAATGAAGTGGCCGAGAGAATACATTTGGGAGGTAAATGGGTTTTTGCTGATCTCAGATAGGTCCAAGGGAATTGTCGAGAAAGAGCATCAGCTTTAATATTCTTGGATCCGGAGGGAAGAAATTATTAAAATTAACTAGAGAGAAAAACAGTGACCATCTGGCTTGACGGCCTCCAGGCAGCGTGCACCTTCAATATAAAGCAAGTCTTAGATAGTGAGGATGGTTATCGGATTTTCAGTGCCCTCAAGCAGATGTCTCCATTCTTCGAGAGTAGCTATGGCCGGGAGTTCCCGGTTCCCGATGTTGTAGTTGCATTGGACCATTTTTTTTTAATGCACAAGGATGCAAACTGGACAGGAATTCTTTCTTTGGGACAGGACAATTGGGTAATATGGTGCTCAGTATGCAGTCCTATCATATGCAATTATAGAGATAACCTCCTGGGACATGAATATAAGTACCATTGTGTGGAAGGGCTCCAGTTACCCTGAAGGCAGGGGTAGTTGCATGAAAAACACCCACCCCTAAACTCATGGGCTGGCCCCAATAGTACTCACAATAATATTGTTGATCCCAGGGTTACTCACAGTCTGCGTGCTATCGCCAAAGGGTGAATCCTGTACAGAGTAGTGATGCAACGCACAGCAAGAAGGGGGGGTGACAGCACGGTCTGGCAAAAATCTTCTTTATTGTAGAATCATTAAAATGTGGAAGGCTGCACCTTCTACGCGTTCGTGCAGTGTGAGAATTGCACTTTATAAAGAAGTCAGTCAAACATGGTATGTTACACACTATTTATATAGACAGTCTGCCGTTTGGCGCCAAAAAATGCTAATTAGAATTTGCATAATGATTTAATAATACACAGCTGTGCCAGCGCCACAACAGAAGCGTTTATTTACCTGTTTAGCCATGAGACATCCGCCTACCAAACACTCCTGCTCTATGGAACGCAATGGAGGGCTAAATCTCGCGAGATGCGTTCCAGGTAAGTCACGACTGTTCGCGCATGCGCAGTCTATATCTGGTAATAAAAAAAGAGACTCGATCCCATTACCGGGAACAGTTATTGTTCCTGAATTATGCGCATGCGTATATAAATGGTCAGCAAGTCTAAATTCAATAAAGACGGCACATATTGGTGTGTAAACGACCACCATAAGGGGAACAATAATGGTAATGCCCCATAAACCTATGGAGACACCCATACATGTGCCACACAATGGAGGAAGTGACACACCCAAACATATGGCACATAGAAAATTCTAAAGTAATGTAACTTATGAGGCAGACTACACTATACATACAAAACACAGAATTATTGTCAAATTAAAACAAAAAGTTTAATCAAATGATTTAAAAAATATAAAATCTATATCTTTATTATACTATACCTATATTAAAACCATTTATACAACCCTCCAGAAGAACAGAGAGAAAGATTATAAAGAAAAAAAAATATTCAATTATTTCCTTACACTTAATGCAAAAAATTAGAAAAATCAGAAAAAACTTCAGAAAAAATCAGAAAAAACAATCAAGGTATACAAAGCAAAGCAATTTCCTTGTGAGTCTTTTAACAATTGTCATAAGTCAATAAAGCTATTGTTATATTATTAAGAGAATATGTTGCTCAACTTATGAATGAGGTAATTCAATAGTTGTAGTTTGTTTGTAGGATGGTGCTCTGAAGTGCTAGGACGTATGTAATGTGGGGAGCATAAACTGGGTATATAAAATAAAGTAGCAGTACTAAGCCTTAAGAGGGCATAAGGTACCCTGAAGGTTGAGGTGGGTTGTCCAGAGACACCCCCCCTTCCTCATTGGGTTAGCCCCAGGTAGTTAGTGTAACACGATATTATTCTCCCCAGAATCTCCCTTCCAAAGGTGCTGCTGAAGTGAGGTAAAGGTTCCAAAGGCAGGGTGTGCAGCGCACAGCAAAGATGAAAAGAGCAGGTCTTGCAATAAACAGCCTTTATTGTAGTATCATATAGTTGTGGGACAGCGCAAACTTAACGCGTTTCGTTCAGAGAACTTTATCAAGAAGTGCTGTACAATGTGAAATTCAACAATTTAAATGCAGCTGATTGCCCTGTGTTCGCGCCAATAGTGACGTCATCCGCATCATCAACCAATAGGAATTGTATGCTCCGCGCATGCGCCGCGCGCCGAGCACTCTGGGACTCCCTGCTAATACAGCCGTGCTCCAATCATGAGCGGCACGCCTCTCCGGGCGGCCTCCCCCAGAGAGCACACCTCTGACTACCGCAGAGGGTCACTCCTACTCCCCGCTCGGCGAATGCGCAGACAAACTGCCATGTAATTCCCTGATCATAACAAGAACCGCAGAAGCGGCTCAAATAAAGAGGGGCATATTTATGCACATGTTACAATGTATGCTGAATCACTAGGCAAGCAGCTACATCAAATATAGCACAAATGAATACAATCAAGTTAATAAAACCATAATATAAGTAATAAACAAACACAGAAAAATGAAACTATAAAAAAATATCTAAGTAAAGAATAAATGTTGTTGAATTAAAGAAAAGATATAAGAAAAAATATATAAAAAAATATATAAAAAGAAATACATTTATCTATACATAAATCAACACAATTATATTTCAAAAGAAAACTATTAAATCAAAATAAGTTTATTACTTAAAAATGCTGAAAGAGCAATATTAAAAAATTAAAAAGGTGTAAACATATCTTATACCTATATCTAGAGAACAGAAATTGCATGCCCCTATTAATGAAATGGAGTTTATGTTATGTTAAACATCAAATAAATTGTACATTCATATAATGTGAAGGGCCATATGTTAGGAATATAAATTTATAGATGAAGAGATTTCTAAACAATATTTCTATACCGTGGTTGAATAGATGAGAGCTTAGAGTAATACATGACTTTTATCATAAGTTAATCACAGCAATATACATTTTTATCAAAAAATCAAGATACATAAATATATGAGATAACAACAATTATGCTAAAGAAAACAGAGTAGTAGTGTCTTTTTAATGTACATTTTGTTAAGTATGACCATTATCTAAATATAGATTAATATGTTCCTGGAATGAAGTGACATTTATGTTGAAGATGTTTGGTGAAAACAATAGACAGTAGATATTCCTGCATTATCTGTGGTGTTAACATTTTTGTCTATTTTAGAGATTGATTAAAGTACTAAATTTATTTAAGGAAGTGATTATATTCCATTCCACCATTTATTCCATCTGGGTATCTAGTTTTTAATTGGAATATCCGTAGGATTCTCTACAATCTAATGTTTTCACAGTGTTTCCCCCCCTTTTTTTTTCATAATTGTCTCAACACCCATGAATGAGAAGGTATTTATGCCTCCCTTTCTGCATTCCGAAAAATGCTTGGACACTGGGTGATCAGTGTCTTGTGTTGCGAATCAATGCAATGTTCCTGCATCCTTGTCTTTAATGCCCTGTGGTCCTACCGACATATCTCTTCCCACAGCCACAGGTGATAGGTAACCACAAAGGTGGTATTGCAATTGATAAAGCTGTGTATAGTGTAGCGTTTGTGTGGACTGTGGGAAAAGACATGTCGAGCAGGCTTCATGAATTCATATGTTGCAATGATTGCATCGGAAAGATCCTTTAGTAATGAAATGATTTAAGTCTTCCAACAGGCGTGGATATCACGCTAGGTGATAGGAATGTGGCCAAGTCTTAGCTCTTCTATATACAAATTTTGGGCCTTT
Organism: Ascaphus truei; assembly: GCA_036426205.1. Lineage (NCBI taxonomy): Eukaryota > Metazoa > Chordata > Amphibia > Anura > Ascaphidae > Ascaphus > Ascaphus truei. The sequence continues at coordinate 106,739 of WSYH01000511.1, forward strand.
CTCTGTGTATTCACGAAGTATAGGATCCATTTTAGTAGTTCCCAATGCTTATTTACAATTTTATTTACTTGATTACTTGATTTGTTGAATTGGGAAATGAACAAAGGACAGATCCTATCTTCCTTAGTCTCTTTTTTGTTTCTTAGAAAAAATTAATGCGAGAGCCCTCCTCAATCTGGATCCAGACGGCAATACAGCTTCACGTTCCATTTCCGTGACTTCCTGTAGTGTGACTTGGAGGGTCTCTCCGGTTATATCCCCTCTCAACAAAATTTTTCCGTCAGTTCCCAACGACTGATGGATGAAATCGCTGAGGGTTGAGCAATTCCTCCTCAGCCTGAAGGTACTGACCCTTGGGTATCCCCTTAATCACAGATCTGGGGTGACAGCTGTCGCCCTAAGAAATGAGTTCCTCGAGTTGGTTTCTTATAAACATCAGTTGTATTTTTTGATTAATGTCTATGTAAAAGAGAATGTCCAGGTAGCTTATATGATGTGATGATAATTAATAGTAAGGTGAATATCTAAAGTGTTGTCATTAAATAGTTAATAAACTCAATAAAGTGTCAGTGCTCCCGTGCCAAATGAAATAAGGTCATCAATGAAACGTTTGTAAAAAAACATATTGTGCCTATATGTGTTGGTGCTACTATAGATAAAAATTATTCTCCCACCACCCCATAAAAAGATTGGCATGGAGGGGGCAAAACTTGTCCCCATTGCCGTACCCGAAGTTGCAATAAAATTTGTGCTCAAAAAGAAAATAATTGTGAGTGAGTAGAAAGAGTATTGATTCCATAATAAATGTGGTTGTAAGTATAGAACTACCTGGGCACTCTATAAAATGGCGGACAGCTGTCATACCCATTGCCCTCTTTCATTCTGGATTCAGGGGACCTGCTCACAAAATTACAAAAAACTACATGGGATAAGGATTATTTGTGGGTTTCTATGGACGTGGTCTCCCTATACTCGATTAATCCAACAGATCGGGTAAAATTATAAGTAAATCATCAATAAAACGTTTATAGAAAACTATATTGCGTCTAAATTTATTAGTGCTGTTATAAATAAAAACATGCTCCCACCACCCCATAAAAAGGTTCACATAGGAGGGGGCAAAACTTGTCCCCATTGCTGTCCCCCGTTGTTGCAAATAAAACTGGTGCTCAAAAAGAAAATAATTGTGTGTGAGAAGAAAAAGAAGAAGAAGAAGAGGGCAATCACTGTAATCATGCTCTGGCATGATTGCATGGCAATTTCCAGCCCTCTCCGATCAACTGAACGGGGTGTGGGTAATTGTTTAAATTGTGTTTCTGCCATTGACTCCAATGGTTGGAGAAATGTAACTTGTGCAACATGCGGTTTTAAAGTCCATTATTGTATCTCCGGTTCGGTGGGTCCCAGAGAGCTGAAACTTGGCCACCATATAGAATCCCCTCCGGCATGAGGGTCTGGCAAGTTTTAGCCCGCTCTGCCCAACCGAACGGAATATTTTGATTTATATAAAATATTGTAGCTGTACTGTATTTCATGCCTGGTGGAAAACCCACAAAAGCTGCTGACCTATACGGTATGTTAATGGGCAGGGGGCAACAGTGTGTCTACACAAAGGCCACTGATCAAAGTCTCGTCCCCACGGTTTGTATATACAGGGTGGAGAAAACGCAGGACATGGCCTTTCATATGAAGTGCCATAATTTACACTTTTAGTCAGGTTTCCCTGGCCCAGATCCCCATCTGGCAGACTTGGCAACACCAATTCTTTTGAGTGGGGTTAGGAATATGGGAGCCTGACTAAGGGATTGTGAGCATGTGCCAGCTACCTGGGGGCAGGTACCAAAGTGCTTCCCACGTTAGCTGGCAAAAGGTAATTGGGTACAGATAATTGTCAACCAATATCTGAGACCCAATGTTAAGGATAGAGCCAAAATCCTATAAAACTGATTGTCAGCTCTATGCCCAATGTTGTTCGTGACTACATCTAACTAATACCTGATGCCTTGATGAATTGCTAATCCAAATCCTGATTACTTCATTGCCCCATTCCCCACGTAAGTGTATATATTCTGTGTGTTATTTGTTCAATATTGTGTGTTCACCTTCCCTGAAGGAATAAACTTTCTTTATCATATCACAGTCGCATTCAATTCAACCCAGTTATTTTGGTGTATATTATAACCCTGTAAACAATCGAGACACTACTGCCCTAGCATCGATAGTGGCAAGCGCTACCGCCTCAGGGTACCGGGTGGCAAAGTCCACCACCGGAGGATGTAGCTCTTCCCTGACCAGCTGAGAACCATGAGGGGTCCCATGAGGGGTCCCATGAGGTCCATGGCTACCTGCTGAAATGGTTCCCCTATTACCGGTAATGGGTTCAGGGGTGCCTTCACAAGGTCACCCGCCTTACCTACTCGCTGGCAGGCATCACAGGATTGGCAGAACTCTGCCACTGCACTGGACGCCCCCAGCTGTAGTAGTAACGCTGCAACAGCCGAGCTCGCGTCCGAGCGACCCCCTGATGCCCTGCTAGTGGAATGGAGTGTGCTACCCGCAATAACTGCTGCATATACTCCTGGGGTACCACTATCTGTCTCTTCCCCGTCCATACCTCATCTAACCCTGTAGTCCCTTGCTCTCTATACAGGAGCCCGCGATGCCACAAGAAGTAATCAGACCCGTCACTTGACTTAGACTCAGACGCTCTAAGCTGGGGTCTGATCGCACCGCAACCCTAAACTGGGTACCTAACTCTGGCCACCCTCCGGTCATACCTAAGTCAGGGGGACAGGTAACAGGGACAGGGAAGAGTAAGTCAGGATCAGAATGCGACTTCGTCTGGCTCCGCAGAGACTGCTGGAACCGTAGGTCCCAAATACAGGGGGACAGGGGATGGTTCTGCTGCCATCCTTGCTGACTGGCTCCTGGTGATCGCTGCAACAGGCTCCAGCTCAGTTGTAAAGACACAGGTTACATGCCCCAGGTCGTTACCAAGCAAGATCTCGGCACCCAACCCAGGCAAAACCCCCCACCTCTCTAATGCCACGTCCGGCATCCCAGTCCAAAAAGACCCGGGCAACTTGGAGTGATCGCTGTCCTCTCTCTGGCATGGTCACTTGCATCCCGGTTCCCGGGAGCAAATCCTCTGGCCGCACCATATCAGGACGAACCAGAGTCACGGTGGCACCAGAGTCTAGCAAGCCGTCCACCTGCCGGTCCCCGATGGTCACCCTCTGCAGATGCTTCTGCCGGACATCGTTGGGCTGCATGCCGAATGGAGCAACCTGATGTCCCCCGATCTCTGCTGCTGGTCCCGAGTAGCAAATGCAGATTCTCCGCTGGATGTCCCTCTATGGGTTGGTTCCACGGCTGTACTTAGCTCCTCTGTGTGTGCCAGTCACACATGGGCAACCGGCCTCGCAGCTGTTGATCGTTGCCCCTGATGGGGTCCTTTGGACCGGTCCCGGTCCGTACAGTCTGGCCTGAGATGACCGACTTTATTGCAGGCACAACACTGCCTCTTGTGTTTAAACTCTGCATCCTTGGGTGCGTTGACTGCTGCATCCATCGCAGCCCTGCTGGCCACATATTCATCTGCCATTTTCACAGCCTCCTCATAGGTCTGAGGTTTGTGTCCAAAGACCCATGCCCTCACGTCCGTGGGGTGCTGCTGCAGTAGCTGCTCTTGAAAGTCCAGTAGGGTATGGAATTTTGTAACCCCATTCCCCTGCACCCACTGAGTCCTGTGTAAGGCCATATGGCTGGCATAGTCAGCAAATTACTTCAAGGAGAGGATTCCCCCCATCCGGAACTTGCTCTGTATGCTTCTGGGGTCAGGGCGTACTGGGTCAGCAGCCTACTCTTGACATGACCGTAGTCATCGGCATCCACGCGTGGAATACCCTGCACAGTTCGCTTGGCTTTGCCAGATAACAGTGGTCACAGTCTGACCACCCAGTCCCTCCTTGGTATTCGGAACCAAGAACACTGCGTCTCAAAGTCATTGAGGAAGGCATCAATGTCATCTGTGCCATCCATGAACTTGCTGAAGCGACGGTGGTCTGCCCGAGGAAGCTCCTGTTCCCCATTTACAAGTTGAGAGTGGTGGGCTTTTCCGAGTGCTGCCGTTAGGAGCTGTACCCGCTCGGCAGTGCTAACCCCCGCTCCCCATGAAGCAAGAAGTTCAGTGAGCGCAGGGACAGCACGTTAAGCAGCTGTAGCTGCTACCTCGTCCGCACTCCCTGGCGCCACGCCACCCACATCCACCGGCATTCCCCTCATGTCCTTGCAGCCCTGAAGCTGGAGGGACCTCCTGCACTCCGGGCTGATTAGCGTCCACCGCCACAGCAGCTACGGGGACTTGCCCCTCTGGTGGGACCATACGGTCCTCATGATGCTCCAAATCCTCCTCCAGCTGTACCTTTGACCGCCCATCTGTCGGTAAACCATATCCCGCACATCTCTCCACGATCTTAGATCGGTCTCAGGATCGGAACCTTCTTGAGCGGTTACTCATGCTGCTACTAGGGTAAGGCTAAAGGGACAGTGAAGTATCTCGTGCTCTTTAGAAGTGTGTGTGTAAGGAATCCATTCCTGGCTTTGATTATAACTTTTGCAGACTTCTGCAGTTGCAAAAGTTTCCTTGGCCATCTATGGCACATGTGCTGCTTCTCATTGCAGCTTCTGCCCTGTGCTACATTCATTGGAGAATACTCAACACACCCTCTTCCTGTGATTGGATCTCCCCCCTTTATATCCTGGGCGTTGGCACTGAAAACAGTGCCGAGCATTAATCCTACCTGGAAGTACTGTCTCGCCAAAAACGCCCCAGGCTCTCTCCTAGCGTTCTTACCTTCCAAGTTCCTGAGTATCTGTCTCTTACTCCTGTGCTGAAGCGTGTTGCCAGCACCGTGGTACCTGCTGCCTTCCCTCCTAGCAGTGGCTTACCCTTCCTTTCCTGCGGACTGCTGCTATCCCCTTGCAGTGGCCTGCCTTGGACTTCTGCGCTGAAGCGTTGGTCTCCCCGACGCTGCCCTGCGTGAACTTCGGCCCAGCCTGCTGTCTCCTCCTGCTGAGATCGGCGTCATGGGCCGAGGGCCGCTCCTCACGCAGAAGCCATTCCCGCGCTCAAGCTCCTAAGCTGAAGCGGGGAACTCCTGTCTGCTTGTTGCCGATTCCTTGCTACGACTCCGACCCCGGAGGTCTTATATCCGTGACCCTGCTGCGGCATCGATTGTCCTGTCTTCTCCTACCCCGACTTTGGTTTCAATAACGACGATGCTGCCTTCTCCAATCCTGACCCTGCGATGTACGACTACGAACTGCGCACTCCGGATCAGTCTGCATGGACTAAGGTCGGTGATAATGTAACCCCACCTCAGCCCCGCGGTCCGGTCCCGGTTTGTGGCGAGCATCGGCGTAACAGTATGCTCGGCCAACAAAAACCGGACCGCGCCGTGCCGGGGGTAGGCAATTTTCCAACTGAAGTTATGTCCCGGCCTGCGTACCAGTCCCACTATGAAGGCCAGTATCTGTGTGAAATAATAGCCTTGATTGAAGACTTGTATACGTATGAAGGTTTAACCCCTTTGCAAAGACAATGCCATTGTGATCTCTTTCTTAAGGCTTGCTGCATCCAGGACTTAAAACAGTCTCTAGCCGATTGTATACGCTCCCCTGATTCCCCTTTAACCTGGGATAACGTGTACCCTATGGAACTGCTCGACGCCCAAGAGGCACTCTATGCCTCATCACTGGACATTCATCTAGTACAACAGGGCGCCCTCCTCATGTTGGCTCAATCTCAAGATATACTCCATGTACTTTCCTTAACACTTGACATTTGCATAAAAGAACAGGATCCCCTCCTTGCCAGCTACGCTGCTGCTTGGCAGATCTCCTATGCTACCAGTCCTGTTGCTAAACCTGTGGGGGTACCTCCCTCTCCTAAGAATGGCCAAACCATCTCTCTGTCGCTACCCGCTAAGGAAGAAGCTGCTACGCTCCCTAATCCTGAGTTAACCTCCCTAAGTTCTGTCCCTGAGGTTATTCCGGTCTTAACCCCTGCTAGTCAGGCCTATGAGTCTCCCACTGTAAATCCCTGCATTCCCCAGGTTAGTGTGTCTTCCCTAGCACCAGAGAATAAATCCTGTTTGCCATCTTTTTCTAACCCAAAAATTCTAAGCTCTGTTCCCGAGGTTTTTTCTGTTTTAACCCCTGCTAGTCTGCTCTGTGAGGTCCCTACTGCTAACCCTAGTATTCCGCAGTCTAATGTTAGGTCCCTAGGGCAAGAAGCAGAACCCCTTATGACCCCACTCTCGGAGACTAGCTTCTATTTCCCTGATTCTCAGATACAGAGTAATTTAACCCTTGAGGTTTTTCCTATGTTAACCCCTACAGGTCAGCCCTATGAACCTCCCTTGGTAAATCCCTGTAGTCCGTCAGTCAGGGACACCTCCTTAGCCTCAGAGGATGAACCCCTTATGTCCCCTGACTCAGCTAAAATTCTCGGGGCTACGCCCCCTGAACTTTCGGCAATAATACTGGCTCCAGTTAAGAGTATTCTGGAGCCGTTTGTTTCTCTAAACCTGTTCGCAGAATCCCTACTCCTAGGTATTTCGCTGACCCCGTCTGTCACTCAGAGAGCTGAGACCCCTGCTTCTGAGCATAGACCCCTTTTCGTGGAATCTGTTGTCGTTTCTGATGTCCCAGACACTCTTTCCCAAATACCCACTTCAGAGACCAGCACAGTCGTGGTTGCCCCATTTGCACTGTCTGTGTTCTCCTCTTCTCAAATCCTAGGGTTTAAAGCGAACAGTACATATTATGTCCCTTTCCAAGTGACCCCTTCTGTGATCAGCGTATCTGCTGTTGCTCCCTTAGTACAATTAAAGTTAGGGCCCCCTATTTGGAGGATCAGGTTTTCAAGTTTGAAACTTCCCTTATCCCTGATTTTGTAAACCTGCAGTCCCTTCTCACTGTAGCTAAAAGTTCTCCAGCAGCCGCTGAGTTAAGCTCTGCCGCTTCCAAATCTTCTGTTGTAGAAGCAACCTTCTCTAGCTTACTTCTGTTTTTCCGATCTGTTATGCCTATCACCTTCACTAAAATTTCTGTTTTGCAAGGTATTTCTCCTATTAAGTCTGTGATACCTGCAATTCCTTTAATTGGTTCCAAGACCCCTGTCACTGAGTTTCCCATGGAGTCTGATGCCCTCATTAGGGATTCTCAGGGATCCAATTCTGAAACAAGCGCAATGCTATCTGATTTCATTACAGTAGCTAGTTCAGTTCCTGCTGGTTCTCAATCACCCACTTCAGTGACTAGCAAGATGTCCCTTGTTTCTATTGGAGAGTCTACCCCAGCTTCTTTCACGGATCATGCCACAGCCTCCGGGATGATTAAAGATGACTTTAAGTCTGGGATGCCCACTCCTTTAATAATACTGTTTCACGCTGATTCGCCCACAGTATTCGGGGTATCCACTACTGACTGTATGTCTACTACCACGAACTCTGGGGTATCGCAGTTGGAACTTTCAGTAATACCCGCTGTGTCCCTTTTTTCAAAGGACCCCGTCTTTAAGATGGACTTGTATTTCTCTGTGTCTCCCACAATACTTGGGGTACTTACTATTGACTGTCCTGTCGCTAAACTAGGGTTACCTCTCTGGAAGGTGCCTGGAGCTAACGATGTTAAGAACCCTATGTTTAAAACAGTAATATTTCGCATTGCTTCTCCCACAGTATCATGCGAGACCTGGGTACCTGGGACCTCCACCCCCAAGCCAAGTTCTAGTTCACTGTTTTCCTTCTCTATGTTGGAGGTACCCAGCATTAACCCCAAGACTTCTATTCCTAAGCCTGTTACACCGTTTACCCGACTTCCTGCTGTCTCGGATAAGATCTGTTTTCTCACCTTTCAAACAGAGTCTTTACTCGCAGGTTTCTGTGCGGTGTCTGAAGTGCCCTTTCTGGATTGCATGTCTTCATTCTCTAGGACGAGGACACTCATGCTGGACCTCGTTGCTTTGCCTGAGGCGTCCATCCCTGTTCTTGATTGCCCCACTATGGGTTTGGACGTGCTGTCACCTACTGTCTCCGTGATGCTTACTATGCCCTTCGCCAAGACCATAACTTTGGATTTGATTCCCCCCAAATTTCAGAGGCCAAAGGAGGCGGATCCTGCAACTGCATGTACCACAACCAACAATTACGTAAACACTACTACCAGCTCTCTCGATTTGCTTGGGATTACAAGCCTGGTTCGTATCAAGACTACTGCTCCAATATCTTGCAGTGAACCCGCCCGCCCTATATCCTCGCTAACCACCACCCTGAATTCCTTGGGAGCTAAAGACTCTCGCAACTTCTTACATGCTGATTCCACCAAGGCCATTGTCTGCCCCGAATTCCCCAATGTCATTTTTGTCCAACAATCAGTGTCCTGTGTCCCGTATTCTTGGATTATTACTATGCACCGGATACCTGGCTGCGGCCCTTCTGATGTCCCTATTCTGGAGTCCCCTGGTCCCATTGCCCATGTACCAAAAACCGCAGTGCCACCATTGTCTTTTGCGGCACTCGCCAATGTACACCTGGATTTTGGACCTAAATCTCGCCTGAGACACTTCAGGAACAACTCGATGTCTCCCAGACCTATAAATGGTCCTGTCCACCCAGGCTTCTCATCCAGTGGTGGGGGTCCTGTAAAGAATCCCAACAAATCGTGGGCTTTCAATGCCACCTCTCGCCTAAGGAGGTTTAGAAACAACTCCATGTCCCCCAAATCTGTGATGGACCCTGTTCGTCCGGAGTTCTCACCTGAAGGGGGGGTACTGTAAGGAATCCACTCCCCTGGGCTTTGATTATAACTTTTGCAGACTTCTGCAGTTGCAAAAGTTTCCTCTGGCAATCTATGGCACATGTGCTGCTTCTCATTGCAGCTTCTGCCCTGTGCTACATCATTGGAGGAATACTCACACACCCTCCTCCTGTGATTGGATCTCCACCCTTTATATCCTGGGCGTTGGCACTGAAACAGTGCCGAGCATAATCTCCTACCTGGACGTTACTGTCTCTGCCACAAACCGCCCCAGGCCTCTCTCCTAGCGTTCTTACCTTCCAAGTTCCTGAGTATCCAGAGGCCTGTTCTTTATCCTGTGCTGAAGCATGTTGCCAGCACCGGTACCTGCTCCATTCCCTCCTAGCAGTGGCTACCCTTCCTTTCCTGCGGCCTGCTGCTATCCCCTTGCAGTGGCCTGCCTTGGACTTCTGCGCTGAAGCGTTGGTTCTCCCCGACGCTGCCCTGCGGTGAACTTCGGCCAGCCTGCTGTCTCCTCCTGCTGAGATCGGCGTCATGGGCCGAGGCTGCTCCTCGCGCAGAAGCCGCTCACGCTCCTAAGCTGAAGCGGGGAACTCCTGTCTGCTTGTTGCCGATTCCTTGCTACGACTACGACCACCCGGATGTCTTCTATCCTGGAATCCCGGCTTCGGCCATCGATTGTCCTGTCTTCTCCTACCCCGACTTTGGCTTCAATAACGACGATGCTGCCTTCTCCAATCCTGACCCTGCGATGTACGACTACGAACTGCGCACTCCGGATCAGTCTGCGCGGACTAAGGTCGGTGATAATGTAACCCCACCTCAGCCCCGCGGTCCGGTCCCGGTTTGTGGCGAGCATCGGCGTAACAGTGTGTAAGTTACCACTTGTCTGGGGAGCTCGATTGAACACAACAAGGAGGCAAAATAAATTGTCATTTGTTTCCTTGATAGACAAACACACGACAGCTTTAGAATACACTTAATACAACACTTATTGGGATGGGGAAACGAAATAAATTGTCCTTTGCAAGAAAGCGCAAGAAATGCAGTCTCTGATTTCAAGTCCGTTTGGCTAGATCGCAAGTTGCCGATTTAATATCTCAGCCAAATGAAGAAAGTTCGTAATAGTTCATAGGAATTCGTTCGGGAGTCACCAGGGCTAACGAATTCCGGAGTTTGGGGTAAATCGTTGGTTGCGTTGTTATTAACCCCTTGCATCCTGGAATCGCTACCGCTGTACGCGAACAGAATCCTGTGCAAAGCTTGGTTACATCATGAATCACCCAGGGGATAGCTCGGCGGCCAGTTTTATAGGGTTCATAGACCTATCTATAAGATGCCTGCCCAATCCCCTCCATCGGAACATTTAACCCACCAATCTCCGATTTGCCCGTAGTTTTTGCTTAACACCATTCGAATTAGCATACCTTGGGTACACCCGTTAACTAGCAACCCTTAGTCTGGGGTTTGGCCCCAAGGTGTGAATGGCTCATGCTGAGTACCGGGATCTGGCACTCAGCAACATCCCGGCCATTTTCACACTTGGATCTCTGAGGCTTTTCATCCCTGGCACTTCACTAGACTTACAGTCTCCCTCTGAACAGGAGGTCTTTGAAATGCAGGAAGGAAAATACTCTCAGCTCATTTACCCCTGGCATATTTACATGCCAAAGGATTTTTCCCAGGCTCACAGAAAAAACTGTTCCTGCCTGTACATTTTAAAACTTACAGTATTATACACTTTATTAAAACATCATGTGCTGGTGGTGTCACAACTGTAATTTTTATATGTGTGTGAGTGGTTTATTTACTGGGACTTGCACACCAAAAATCAGGGTGCTAGCTCTCCCCGTTCGCGAATTAGCCCGCTTAATTAAAAGGCTTGCTAGTGGGAAGCCAAGTTCACCTACTTCTCATGTCAATTGACCGACTTCCCACGGCAATAGACTAGCTGCCTTTCAAGTTACGCAAGCTAACAAGGTACGGATACATTTAATCAGAAAACCACTTCAAATCTAACCGCAAGCCACTTATTCAATTGAACTTGCGGTTATGGGGTTGAGTGCTCGAAAATGGATACCTATACTTCAAACAGACCTCCCATTCTCAGCCACAGTTCTTCAATCAGCGTTGGCTTCAGCGCTCACCACGCCATCTTGTGTCTGAAAACCTTAAAGCACTGTTTGCTTATATTTCTATTACAGCAGGCAGGGAATAGTCTGCAAATTGGGATTAAGAAAGCTGGGACAGGGGCAAATACATCAGTGTCATGCATATACTTTTAACCCCTTCACTCCCAATGTGAGTTGGGGTTAATCAGCCTTGTATAACACCTTTATTAAGGCCTGATTAACCCCATGTTCGACACCCTCACTACTGCTCACACTGTATTATATGTCAACAACACAAAAAATACAGCTGCAGCGGCCGTTATTCAAACAAATCATGGGTTGTGTATATCGGAATACCAATGTCATGATGCGGGATGTCATCCAAACTTACCGTCTTAAGACGCGAGTGCAGCTAGTGCAGAAAATGGCATTTTAGAGTTCGGAGAATTCCGGAAGGTCGGAGTCCAAGCAGGGGTCGAGAGCCAGAGATTGACGTCCGCCAAGCCAAGTCATAACCTGAGAGAATAAAGAGTGAGAGTGCCGGAGCGCATGTGCGAGGTTGGAGAGCATGGATGCATAATCCTGTAGCTCTGTGCCCCTCTCCAACATAATTCAGCACAATAAACGAATAACTGAACCAAATTAAACAAAAAATAGCACAAACGCTGCACAGTAACCCCAGGATGTCGAAGAAGTCGACGAAAACCCCAGGAAAGAGGGGTTTGCCAGAGTATTTTGGTGAAGGTAGATCCCATAGGGCGGCCTCAGCAATGGCCCCCGCATCCAGAACAGGCTCCGAATCGGAGGGGGAAGGGAACCCGGATGACCAGGGGCTTTTGCCGGTCAGACGCTGCGATATTGAGCGGCTCTACCAGGACTTAAAAGAGGTTCTGCAAGCGGAGATACGAGCCCTGGCCAAAGAGGTAGGGCGCCTGAGGACCCGGACGCATGAATTGGAATTGAGGGTCGACACAAACTCCAAAGCGATCCAAAAAGGCACTAAAACAACGGCAGATCTACAGACCCAGATCAATGAATTGCGTGACCGGCAAGAGGACGCCGAAAACAGGGATCGCCGCAACAATGTGCGCCTTCGCGGGATCCCTGAAGACGTAGTGGACTGTGAGGAGTTTGTGGGGCGCTGGATGGAGCATATCTGCCCAGAGTCCCCAAAGGACAAGCTCTTGATGGACCGGTGTCACCGGGAACTGCGCTCTAGGCCCCAGACCAATGAGCTCCCCAGAGACATTATAGTGCGTTTACATCATTACCGTACACGAGAAGAGATCCTGCAAAAATCACGAAATACCCCCTTCATGGAGTTTGAAGGAGCCAAGATCGTGGTGTACCAAGATCTGTCACCCACCACGCTGGCTAGACGGAGGGACCTGTGGCCTATCACCAGGGTACTAAGGGAGAAAGCTGTCCGTTACCGGTGGACGTTCCCCTTCGGCCTCGTGGTGATCCGAAATGGCCGTCCTATACACCTAAAGGCTCCAGAGGTCGGGAACAAATTCCTCCAGAAGATTGGGCTAGGGGCAGCACCCAGCACTACAACTGAGGAGCCTGAAGCTCCAGCAATGGGACCAGCGTGGAACACAGTAGGAAGCCCAGCCAGAGGAGGGAACGCCTAAGGTGGAGACTACTCATTTGACACTGTTAAATAAAATCCCCAAGGGATCCCCGGGGAGTGCAGACACGGAGAGACGGCACGACTGCAGCTCAGCGGGCCGAAAGCAAGACCGGCACAGCAGCAGTTGGACGGCGGGAGGGGGAGAAACAATTAATTAAAGGAAGAGCTGGCCCTCATAGTTAATTAGCAAAGGGAGTAAGAGGGGCAGGAGTAATCAGGCGGAGAGTAGTTAAGGTAGCAGGTAGCTAGTGGAAGTCAGGAAGAGAGGGGTAAGAGTAGGTAGAAGTACTGAGATGGTAGGGGGATGTGATTGTAAGCAGTGGGAAGAGATAAGAGATGTGAGCGCACGGGACAAGAAAAGAAGGGGGAAGAGTACACAGAGATGGAGGAGAAGGTGAAGAAGAGGAAGTAGTCAAGAAGGTAAAGCAGGTGAAGATAAGAAGGGTATGTGAGAATGTATGGGGATGAGGCAAGTAGCAGGACGCAGTAAGTTTAAGAAAGAGATGCAGTAAGGAGGAGAGATGGGAGGTTGAGCCCATTAGCGACGGAACGCAGAGGTAGACAGGGCACTGAATAAAGAAGGAGGGAAGAGAGGGGTAGGTAGGGGAAAATAGGGAGTTCAAGGAAGCCGTCTGTAGACAAGCAGAATACCAATGGTGGGTTGGGGCGCAGCACACGCTTGAATAGGAAGACAAGGAAGAAGGGGAGGGTCGAGCCAGTAGAAGCTGAGTTAGCTGAGCGGTGGCAAAAGGTCCCCTCAGTTCGAAGGAGGAGGGGGGAGGGATAGGCAGAGGGCAGCGCAAGAGTCTGGGGGCGGAACGCAGCTAGGGGTTAAAGTTATAGTTAAAGTTGAAGTTATTCGTTTATTCATGGATAATGTTAGGCATCCGGAGAGGGGCGGTGGGGTATGGACCTGTCCTGATCTCCACATGTGCTCCAAGTCGGGACTGGCCTGGTTTAGGCTAGTGGGTACCGACAAAGTCCCTTGGGAAGGTTGGGCAGCGTGGGAGGGGGAGGGAAGCCAAGAGGGAGTGCGGAATAACCCCCCCGCCGATTACCCAGGGGCTAGGATCACTGGACTGCGGTACTGGTACCAACGTCAAGTGACCAATGTTCTGATATCTGGTTTTTCTTTGTTGTTTGTCTATATGTTCCCCTCCCCACCCCCCTTCTGTGTCAGCCCCCCCCTTGATTTCAAGCCCAGATACAAACGCTTTGATCCTGGAGAGAGAAAGGTGGGAGACTGGTCGGCGAAGGAGACAACAGGAGAAAAGATCCCAACTCGTCCAACAACAGCTGTTCCACAGATTGTCCACGATATACCGCCCAGATGAGTAATGATATTATTATGATTTCACATAATGTGAAGGGGTTCAACAGTCCCACTAAACAGAGAATTGCCTTTAGGGTATATAACCGTCGGAACGCCGACATTATTTTCCTACAGGAAACTAATTTTTCCCGCCTAAACCACCCAAAATTTCTAGATAAGAGCTATAGAACATTTTATCTAGCATCTGCGGATGTCAAAAAAAGGGGCGTGGCAATAATCACACATAACAGGCTTGCCCTGACCATAGACAAACAACAATCTGACCTACAAAGTAGATTCCTAATCTTGACGGGCACAATACAAAGCCAACAGGTAACTTTAGCGTCAGTGTATGCCCCTTGTGAGCAAAACCCCACTTTTTTTGAGCAATTTTTTGCCAAACTACATAAAATGGCTAAGGGAAGTATCTTCCTCGCGGGAGACCTAAATCGCACAATGGACCCTGACCTGGACAGATGCACCCAACTTAACACAGCCCACAGACAGGACCTACTAACCATACGCAATGGCCTCCAGGATTGTCAGTTGACTGATGTATGGAGAGAACAACACCCAGTGGCCCGAGAATACACTTTTTACTCACACCCCCATGACAGATACAGCCGAATAGACTACTTCCTAGTGTCAAACAGAGTGGTTCCAGTGGTAGGCCATACAGAGATCCACGAGATCTCGTGGTCCGACCATGCGCCTATAGAGCTGAGGTGCACGATAGTAGGGCTAGACAGACCCGGAGCAAACTGGAAGCTTAACGAGCTTCTTCTCAAGGCCCCCGCTACCGAAAGGGCGATACGGGACCGGATAAAGGACTTCTATAGAGAAAATAAGGGAAGCGTGCAGTCGCAGGCCACGCTCTGGGAAGCCCATAAGGCTACTCTCAGGGGATTCCTCATGAACATTGCTGGTAAGCGGAAACGAGAGAAAGCGTCTAAAATAAAAGAGCTGCAGGCGAAATTAACACTCCTCACTGCACAGCATTCCGCAGACAAAAACCAGAACACGTGGCAAGAATTGATAGATACTAAGGCGGCCCTTAATTTAGTGTTATCATCCCAGGCCGAGAAGGAGTTAGCTTGGTCCAAACGCAGATTTTATGAAAAAGCCAACAAGCAGGATACTTTGCTAGCCAACAAGCTCCGAAACAAGCTTCCAAACTTCCGGATAGCGGCAATTAGAACGCAGCAGGGTGCCCTCACCTCCGATCCGAGACAGATAGTGGAAGCATTTCGGAATTATTATGCTACACTGTATGATGGAGATAAGGTTACCCACAACCAAAAAACCTCAGCTACCTTAAAGAGGTTTCTATCAGAGGCGCAGCTTCCGACCCTGGGCAGGGTTGAGAAAGAGGCCCTACAGGGTGATTTCACCCTGGAAGAGATTACGGAGGTAATTAAGTCACTCAAACCAGCCAAGGCCCCAGGTCCTGATGGCTACTCTAATTTGTATTACAAAAAATTCTGTAAGACCCTAGCCCCTCATCTTCTGAAATTATTTAACGGGATCCTGGAGGGGGAGCCCTTCCCGACCCAGATGCTCCAGGCGTCTATCTCGGTGATCCACAAACCCGGTAAGGACCCGGCAGACTACAAGAGCTACCGGCCAATCTCCCTGATTAATTCGGACATAAAAATCTTTTACAAATTATTAGCAAACAGGGTGGGTAGTGTCCTTCCGGGCCTGATACACCCGGATCAAGTAGGCTTTATTGCAGGCAGACAGGCAGCAGATAACACCAGACGGG
Source organism: Ascaphus truei (assembly GCA_036426205.1). Lineage (NCBI taxonomy): Eukaryota > Metazoa > Chordata > Amphibia > Anura > Ascaphidae > Ascaphus > Ascaphus truei. Next base: position 122,383 of record WSYH01000511.1, read on the forward strand.
TAATTGATCTGATAGATTTGGCAAAAAAGAAACACATTCCGTCAATGGTGTTGAGTCTGGATGCCGAGAAGGCATTCAATCGTATCGATTGGTCTTACCTACGAGAGACGCTGGGGGTGTTTGGGTTTGGAGGCCACCTTCTAGAGGCAATAATGGCCCTATACTCAGGACCCACAGCAAGAGTAAGGCACCAGGGTTTCCCTTCGGAACTATTTAATATTCGGAGTGGGACCCGTCAGGGTTGCCCGCTGTCCCAATTACTTTTTGCCCTCTGTATCGAAACCCTCGCAGCCCACATTAGGTTATGCCCTAATATAATAGGAATCCAAATGGGGGGGCAACATCACAAAGCTGCGCTGTATGCGGATGACGTGATTCTAACTATCTCTAAACCGCTGACAGCCCTGCCCAGTGTCTTTGAGATCTTGGGCACCTTTAGCATGATCTCAGGGTTTAAAATTAACCAGGCCAAGTCTGAGGCGCTCAACATCAATCTGCCAAAACCAATTGAAAAATTATTAGAGCTAAACTTTAATTTTAAGTGGCAATCCTCCGCTATTAAATATCTAGGGGTATATATTACCAGGGATTATAATACTTTATATAAGGCAAATTTCCCCAAGATGATGAAGAAGCTAAAGGAGGATCTCAGGGTTTGGGCGGGTTACGGGATATCATGGTTCGGCAGAATTAATAGAGTGAAGATGAATTTACTGCCCAAGCTGTTATATCTGTTTCAGACCCTACCAATACCGTTAGTTAAATCTGAGATCCAAGCCCTTCAAGCTCACATCATCCAATTTATTTGGAATAAAAAACGCCCACGAATTGCAAAAAGCCTACTGACAAAACCAGTGGTAAAAGGAGGACTCTCGGTACCTTGCTTGATGGCGTATTATAAAGCGGCACAATTAAGCCAAATCATTCAATGGCATGCGGACCCCACAAACAGAAGATGGACAGAGCTGGAAAGGGAATGTTGTGCACCAATGGCACTCCATGATTTGATCTGGCTACCAAAACAATGCAAAAAAGGCATTGGGACACCGCTCTGCGCTGTAGCGAACTCCTTGGCGGTTTGGGAGACATCCAAATTGAAAGCTAATCTAACCTCACCACAAACACTAATGACCCCCCTATGGGGCAATCCAGATTTTGCTCTGGGGCTGGTAGGCGATAAATTTATAAAATGGACGCAAGCAGGGTACAATCGATTAAAGGACCTGGAGGGTACAAGATCTATCAAGACGTTCGATATGTTGAAGGACGAATAAAAATTACCAAATGTAGAGTTATTTAGATTCCTCCAGGTCAGGGCATTCTATAACAAATTCCCCGTTCGTCCCGCACGAACTAATTTTGAACAGCTGTGTTCAAATCCAATGGACACAAGGGACTGACTTCTCGAATGTACAGGGAGGTAGTCTGTCCGGCTCAAGTAGACAGCCCCCGACTACGATACATGCGACAATGGGAGACAGAGCTAGGGGATACCTTAGAGGACGAAGAATGGGACTACATATTGCAAGCTGCCGCGAAAAGCTCAATATGTGTCACATTGAAGGAGAACGCATATAAGGTTCTTATGCGGTGGTACCATACCCCAGCTAAATTATCTAAATTTGTCAGGGGTTATTCGCCGCTCTGCCCTAAACAGTGCGGGGAATTAGCTGACCTTAAACACATGCTGTGGTCGTGCCCAAGGGTGGCCCCGATTTGGGAAAAAATTCGAGACTGGTTGCAAGGGATTCTCGATTTAGAGATCCCCCTGGACCCGTGGCTGTTCCTTTTGGGCAGGCGGCCCCAGGACATGTCTAGAACGACACACAAATTGGTCATGCACTTCGCGATCGCCTCCCGGTGCGAGATTGCAGCATTGTGGAAGCAGAATGAGATCCCAATTATCCCCAAAATCAGGAACCGAATTTGGCATGTTTGCCAGATGGAACAGTTGACGAGTTGGGTCAACGACTCTGGCACTAAATTTCTAAAAGTCTGGGACCCATGGCTAGAACAAACCAACAAACAAAACAATTTTTATCTGGGTCCCACTCTCCTTAGTAGTTTATTTCTCACCAGCTGTGCTCCATCTCTCCTTCCTTTGGATGTCCGGTCATTGTGGAGTAACGGCAGCACGCACCCATGGAGGAAATTCCATTGAAGACCCCACAAATGTGAGTTACTCCAACCTGTTTACCTGTATGTACCTATACTTACCCAACCGATGTTTTTGTCTGGTCACTAGCCAGTGAAGGTCCCACATCATTCCAGTGGGATTTTTTCCAGCTATTCGGTATCTAGTGGAAGTGGTTTTATTGCAGGGTTGGAGTGGTTTGGTCTGGACTGTCTGGGACCTCCAGGGTTACTATATTATGTGTTCATATCCTTGGGCTATATAGCCAGTGGCTCACGTTGGAGCACCATACAGCTTTTTGTGACTTAATACAAATACCCACATCCTGCTCTGCCCCGCCCTAGAATACTTAATCAGGGTGAGGGGGGAAACATTTGATCAGTGGGCTTACTGTAGACACACTCTCACCCACCAGCCATTAACATACCTTATGGGCCAGTAGCTTTCGCTGGCTTTACTGTAGGCATAAAATATAGTGAACTGACAATATTTTATATACATCAAAATATTCCATTCGGTTGGGCCGAGTGGGCTATACCAATACCATGTTTAAAATGGTTTTGAAGCAAAAAGTGGCATCATTTGCATGTCATTTCCCAGAATCCCTTACGGCAGTGGAAGTGCTGTGTGATAATGGTGAAAGGTGAGGTTGCAGACCTGAGCATACAATAATATTCATTCTCATATATTCTCTCTCTCATTTTTTTTTTTTTTACATTTTATTAAAATGGGATATTTATTAAAAATCAGAGAACAACCTCCCCACCCCCCTTCTTGTCTTGCTTCCCTTTATGTGGTTCGTCTGGTGCTGTTAGTGTCGACAGCTGTTTAACACAAAAAAGTGGACTGACTGTAATGTACGCCTATGGGTGGTGAGTTTCTGTATATCTGCTTTCCACAAATAAAAATGAAAGTTGAAAAAAAATCAGAGAACAATACAAGAGTATATTCCTGACTATATACCTGTACACATCTTTTTATTATTTTAATAAATAGTTTTTCAGCTTACCATTAGGTGTTGTCTAGGTGTATTGTTAGTCTGTCAGTGTGTCAGTTTGTTAATGTTAGTATTATCTATGCCAGTCGTGTTTCAACAGTTATACGCAGTGCTATTTCTTGTGTTCTTTTTTCCACATGTTGTGAGACTGTTCGTGTGGTATATCTGAAGATTACCGGATCATCAAGGCTGGACTTTTATATACTGTATTGTCAGATTCCACATTGTTGATAATCAATTATTGTTTCAGGCGCCGGATTTATTTGTTATATGTTATTGTACAGTATCTGATTTGTATTGGTCAGTTTTTTCTTAGCAGCCTGGCTTATATGTATAAGTTTTTTGTGATTTATCACTGTATATTAGTAACACTAAGTAGTTTTTAGAGCATGAACGCTATTAATACATCCCTTTTTTCCCCACATCCCTGAATATGCCACTATCTTTATCTATTTGCAAACCTTTATCATTAAATGTTTGTTATTTGTAATTCCACTATGTGCACACTACATAAAGCTCACAATTAGCTCTTGTATTATTTATTCAAGCAAAATATTGGTCGAATACCAATTTTAAAACTTTATCTTGTCTCACAAGTTGAACTCACAATTCTACTCTCCTTTATTGTTTTAGAAAATAAACACCATTCACACACAACTCATTAATAGCTCACCTATGTATTGGTGAAAGTAAATCGAAAACCCTTTATTGGAGAACACAAATCTATCTAGATCCCAGTCTGATTAAATCACCTGCTATACAAAGTAATCACCTACGGCCATGCATGAAGATCATTAAATATGAACCTTGAAATGTCAAATATTTGCCATTCTAAATGCAAGTGCCAAATCTGGGAATATTCTTACTAAAGGTTTATAACATGTAAATCAAATCTGCTGTACTATCCAGAAGAATAAGAAGTCGGAACTCAAATGGTCTTAATGAAAAAATAATCCAAAAGGATTTATTAAAGATAGATCGATGTTTCGGTCCACTTGCGGGCCTCTCTCAATATGACAAAGGCTCTCAAGCAGACCGAAATATTGATCTATCTTTAATAAATCCTTTGGATTCTTTTTTCATTAAGACCACTGGAGTTCCAACTTCTTATTCTTCAGGATAGTAGGTGGAATCCACTATGAAGTGGGACCCCCTTTGCTGAGCACAAATGGCACGGATCACATTTTCGTGAGTGCACCACACATCAGCTATATAATCAAATCTACATGCCAGTTAGGGTTTTTTTTAAAAAATTTTTAACATTTTTATTGGGAAACAGGCCAGTTTACAGGCAAATTTTTATGGTCCGTGAGAATCGTGAATGGCAGTTTTGATCCCTCCAGAAGGTGCCTCCATTCTTGAAGAGCTAATTTGACAGCCAAAAGTTCCCTATTACCTACGTCATATTTTCTCTCCACTGGAGAAAACTTCTTAGAGAAAAAACCGCAAAGGTGAATTTGTCCTGGGAAGAAAATCTCTGGGATAGAACCGCGCCAGCCCCACAGTCCGAAGCGTCAACCTCTAGGGTGAATGGAAAATTAGTGTTTGGATGTCGGAGGATGGGAGCACAGACGAAATCTTGTTTCAATGATTTGAAAGCCGTGACTGCCTCGGTGTCACGCTGCGCTCACCACAAACAGGACGGAAGACCGCGGGGCTGAGGTGGGGATAGAAAGGCACCGACCCACAACCACGCAGTCCTGTCCGGAATGCGTAGTCCAAGTCGTATCGCGTCGTAGGGTTGGAGAGGTCAGGGTAGTCAGGGTACTTGCCGTGTTCCAGGGTTGGAGAGTCCGGGTAGGTAGAGTTTCGTAGCCAAGGTCCTGGGTAATAGAAGGTAGAGTAGTCGAGTAACGAAGCCGGGGTCAAAGTGCTGGAGAGTGTAGAAATCCAAGTAACAGGCAGGGTCAAACAGGACAGACAAAGTTCAAGACCAAACTAGAGAGCAGCGGTGAGCACAATGCATAAACAGGAGTTTATGCTCAGCAAGGAATGCTAGACAGGAGCAGGTATATATGCAGGGAGGATCCAATTACCTTGCAAGGGTGTGGTCCGGTCCTCCAATGGTGTCCGAGCAGCAGTAATTAGAAACAGCCTGCAGGTCATGCTGTACCCTGTCAGGATCCGTGACCTCCATTCCTGCCACTGCCTTTGGAGCAGACATGCAATGTTCCAAGCAAAAAGAACTCCAACGAAGTGGCGTGGCCTCTGTCGAGTCAATGACAGGATTGTGGATCCGGAGCCACGGAAGTCCCAGAATGATGTTCGAGGAGGGGGTGTGAATGACATCAAAGGTTATAGTCTCGGAGTGAAAGTCGCTAGTCATGATGTTAAGGGGTATGGTTTGTAAGGAAATGATCGCGGGCTGCAATGGTCGTCCGTCAATGGCTTCAAGACCTACCGGTCGATCTTTGGGTACCAACGGTATTTTATTCTTGAAGGCGAACTTTTGGTCCACGAAGTTTCCTCCTGACCCCGAATCCAGAAAGGCCCGTGTCTGTACTGTGAAGGTCTCACCGGATATGGAGATCGGTAGATAAAACCTCGTAGAGGGTTGAGGAGGGGGAAAAGTTGCAGTACCCAGCGTGATCCTCCTTATACTCACTGGGCTTTGGCGTTTCCCGGCTTCAGCGGACAGTTGAATACCAGGTGGCCGTTATTGCCACAGTAGAGGCATAGTCCCGCTCGTCTTCTTCGTTGCCTCTCGATAGGCGAAAGGCTAGTCCCTCCTAGCTGCATGGGTTCATCTAGGACGGGAGTTGTGGCGAGTAGAGGACCTGTGGTGGAAAAGGAAGATGATTGTCTACCTCGGGGGTGTTTGTTTCTTTCCTTCCCTCTCTCTTGGAGGCGCTGATCCATCCGGATGCACAGGTCTATCAGGTCCTCCAGTCCAGCGGGACGATCCAGAGCTGCTAATTCATCCTTCAACCGTTCGGACAGGCCCTGCCAGAAGACTGCAGATAGAGCCACATCGTTCCAGGCGGTCTCGGCCGCCACCGTCCGGAAGTCCAGAGCATAACGAGCCACAGTACGGTCTCCCTGAGAAATATTAAGCAGAGTGGATGCAGCCATAACCCTACGCCCTGGGGTGTCAAACACCCTTCTGAATTCGGTGATGAAGAGAGTGAGGTCAGAGATCAAATCTGGGCGTTGCTCCCAAATAGGAGAAGCCCATGCCAGGGCGGCGTCAGTCAGCAGGGAGATTATGTATGCGACCTTTATTCGTGAAGAAGGAAAGTGAGAGGGCATTAGCTCAAACTGTATGAAGCACTGGTTCAGAAACCCCCGACAACCGCTGGGATCCCCTGCATATCGGTTGGGCGCAGGTAGTCGTGGTTCGGAGGTAGGTGTGATAGGTGCAGGAGTGGCTGCGAGTGGGACGGGGTTGGTGGTAGATACAGTTAACCGTCTAACTTGTTCAGTCAGGGTATCCACGTCTTGTTTAAGTTGGGAAACTAGTTGTTCCTTGTGTGTAAATGAGCCGGTAAGTTGCCGGAAGCATTCCTCATGGGTGTCTAAGCGTCGGGCCACCTCAGCGGCGTCCATGTTTGTTGGCTGAGCATATTGTTCACGACCCTGCGCTCACCACAAACAGGACGGAAGACCGCGGGGCTGAGGTGGGGATAGAAAGGCACCGCCCACAACCACGCAGTCCTGTCCGGAATGCGTAGTCCAAGTCGTATCGCGTCGTAGGGTTGGAGAGGTCAGGGTAGTCAGGGTACTTGCCGTGTTCCAGGGTTGGAGAGTCCGGGTAGGTAGAGTTTCGTAGCCAAGGTCCTGGGTAATAGAAGGTAGATTAGTCGAGTAACGAAGCCGGGGTCAAAGTGCTGGAGAGTGTAGAAATCCAAGTAACAGGCAGGGTCAAACAGGACAGACAAAGTTCAAGACCAAACTAGACAGCAGCGGTGAGCACAATGCATAAACAGGAGTTTATGCTCAGCAAGGAATGCTAGACAGGAGCAGGTATATATGCAGGGAGGATCCAATTACCTTGCAAGGGTGTGGTCCGGTCCTCCAATGGTGTCCGAGCAGCAGTAATTAGAAACAGCCTGCAGGTCATGCTTTCCTGGTGATTGCCTTGGTTGCCGAGCAACCCGCGCGCGTGCGCGATGCGCGTCGCGGAGCGCTGACGTCACGCGGGTGTACGGCCGAGTTCCCTCCCAGTGGGAGGTGTAGGCAGCTTCTCACTGAGCGTGCGTGTACTGCCCTAGCCGTGCGTGTGCGCATAGGAACGCCGTGTGACGCATCAGCGAGGCGGTCCGTGACTGGAGTAGCTGCGGATGTGACACTCGGGAGACCAAGATGAAGGATCTGCACCTTTTTGAGTCAGTGCCGTGATAGGAGCGATGATGGTGGAAAAGTTGCGAATAAATTTCCGGTAATAGTTACAGAATCCTAAAAATCGCTGAATAGACTTGAGGGAATCGGGTTGCGGTCAATCCACTACGGCTTTCAGTTTCTCGGGGTCCATGGCCAAGCCTCTGTTGGAGATAATGTACCCAAGAAAGGAAGTGGTAGACTGGTGAAAAAGGCATTTCTCCATTTTGGCAAACAACCGGTTCTCTCGGAGACGAGAAAGCACAAACTTCGTGTGGATGATATGGTCCTGTAGGTTTTTGGAAAAAATAAGGATGTCATCCAGATAGACGATTACGAAACTATTAAGGACATCCCGAATGATGTCATTGATAAAGTCCTGAAAAACTGCTGGTGCATTGCACAAACCGAAGGGCATCACAAGGTATTCGTAGTATCCGCTACGGGTGTTGAAGGCAGTTTTCCATTCGTCGCCCTCTCGGATGTGAATGAGATTGTACGCCCCACGAAGGTCAAGTTTGGTAAAGAGGTTGGCCCCTTGAAGTCTATCAAACAGCTCAGAGATGAGTGGAAGTGGATAACGATTCTTTACCGTGGTTCAGGCCCCGGTAATCAACAGTCGGGAGTCCCATCTTTCTTCTTGACGAAGAAGAGTCCAGCCCCCGCGGGAGAGTTGGAGTGACGTATAAAACCCAGTCTCAAATTTTCACGAATATATTCATCCATGGCTTCCATCTCGGGTAACGAGAGGGGGTAGGATTTGGACCTGGGCAAGGTGTACCCAGGTACCAGGTCAATCGGACAGTCGTATGGACGATGAGGGGGTAGGAGCTCAGATTGTGTCTTGCTAAAAACATCCAAAAAATCCGCATATGGGGAGGGTAAGTCTCTCTTAGGATTGGAAGTGTTAGCTAGTAATTGAGACGGATGTACAGTAGATGATGAAGATTCCTCAGAGTTATCCCTCCAGACAATGGGGTTAGGAGATACCCAATCGATATGTGGATTGTGCTTCTGCAACCAGGGCAGGCCAAGAGTGATCGGTGTACCAGGAGCATGAATCACGTCAAAGTCCAAGGTCTCCTTGTGGGAGTGAGAAGAAAAGGTGATGGGACCGGTCTCCAAGGAGATATATGCCGCGGAGAGCGGCCGATTATCAATCCCGACCAAGGCAATGGGGAACTTCTTCTTAGAGATACAGTAGGAATCTGATTCTGTTCGGAGAAGGTCTGGTCCACAAAGTTCCCTCCTGCGCTGGAATCAATGAATGCTGCTGTGGAGATACGAAAAGTAGGACCAGAAAGAGAAACGGGAATGGTCAATTTTTTAGGGAGTTCCCTCCTGGATAGGGGACAAGAAGATTTAGCACCCAGGGAGAGCCCCTTCGTACTCACTGGGTTTGGTCGTTTCCCGGAGATGGTGGACAGTCACAGATCCGCTGCTCAGAAGATCCGCAATGATAACACGACTCTCCGGTTGGGTGAAATTGTCGTAAGGGTACCCGATGACGTTGGACTCCGAGTTGCATCGGCTCTGGGGCTTCCAGCACGGACAGCGGGGAGAAGATGGGTCTCGGGGTAGTAGAGAACCTGGAGAAAGGAGCACGGAAAGGTGTAGACCGGGGTTGCTGACGCTGAGCGCGGCGTACCTGAAGACGCTGGTCCATACGAATTGCCAGGGTGATGAGGTCCTCCAGAAGTCCTGGCCAGGGTTAAGAAGCAAGTTCATCCTTCAGAGAGTCCAATAAGCCTTTCCAGAAGACGGAGACTAAGGCCTCCTGACCCCAACGAGTCTCAGCTGCTATGGTCCTGAATTCCAAGGCGTACTGGGCCACAGGCCGACGTCCCTGTGAAAGCTGCAGCAGGGAATCAGAAGCAGTCTCTTGTCGTGCGTGGGTATCGAAGACCTGTCAAAAGTCTCGTCTGAAGGCTGCGTAATCTCGGGTAATATCGGGGCGCATTTCCCAGATCGGGGAGGCCCATGCCAGTGCATTACCTGTGAGCAGGCTGTAAACATAAGACACCTTTTTCCGACCAGTGGAATACAGCTGCGGAGCCATATCGAACTGGATCTCACATTGATTGAGAAAACCACAACAGGTGTGCGGATCCCCCGCGTAGGGCTTCGGAGTCAGAATCTTCGGACCTGGGGATGAAGTGGATATCGGATCTGACTGCGCCGGCAGTGCATCCGCAGGTGGTGCCTGAAGAGAAAGGTTCTGTACCTGTTGGGAGAGGAGAGCCACTTGATCCGTTAAGGCCTGAATTTGTTGGTACATGGCCATCATCATAGAGTCCACGTCTGTCTGGTCTGCGTCTTGTGGGCTCGACATAATGTTACGCCGGTGCTGCCCGCAGACCAGACCCGTCTCTTATACTGAGGTGAGGGACGTATATGAGCACGCACCCGCAGCAAAAGGAGCGTTTCCGGAGTGTGGTGTTTTAGGCATTGCCAGGCCAGGTGGTGTAAGCTTTAGCAATACTTGCCGGTACTGGTAAAGAAGTGCCATCGTTGTTGCCGTTTAGCCAAGGTCAGGGATTGGAGAATTCCGGAAGGTCGGAGTCCAAGCAGGGGTCGAGAGCCAGAGATTGACGTCCGCCAAGCCAAGTCGTAACCTGAGAGAATAAAGAGTGAGAATGCCAGCATAGTGATCCACAAGTGGAAACTATGTCGAGCAATGAGTGAGTGACAGGACAGGCAATATAAAGTGCGGCTGACCAATCAGAAGTGGGGGCAGACCTGGAGGAGTGCGTGGAGCTGTCTTAGATAGGTCCGCTTGATTGGCAGGGAGGTGAGTACTTTTATTCTGGGAAGACAGCCTGTACGTATGCTGAGGGCGTGGTTTCACTGCTAGTGCAGTGAATAAATTATCTTCACCCGCGTGCCCGGGACACATGGCAGCCGCATGGGAGAGGGATGGTTTACGAGCACAGACGGACCGCCGGGGATGGCGGGGAAACCCCAAGACAGCAGAAGGTGACCGGCGGCGGCGAGGGGCACGCACCATGGCAGCAGCGGGAGGCAAACGAGGTGAGGAGGGGTTGGGCTGCGGGCGCCGCAATCCCCGTATCCTCACAAGTTCACAGTTGGCACCTGCAAGCCATTCATTTTTTCACATATTTATTACATTGGTTTGGTTATGATTGCGCCCCCATTTTCTTGTTTTTGTGGTCACTTGTATGTGACCAATAAATTGGATTTTATATAACAATATTTTTATTTTATTCTTTGATTTTACAACACCGACTTAGGGCTCTATGCAGTAAGAGCCGAAAAAGTGCAATCGCCAAGGGTTGCCGATAGGCCTTATTTTGGCGATTTGCCCTCGCAGTATTCAGTAAGGGCCGAATCCATGCCGATCCCTGCCGAATCACTGCGAAAGCAAAACTGCCGATGAGCCTGTGCCGAAACAGCCTGGCTCCCGATAACCTGCCGATAGGCCTTTTCTGCCGATAGGTGTTTGCAGCAGAGAGAGACCAGCCGCTCTCACAGCGCAAACATCGGCAAAATATAAATTATTTATAAACAACTTTTACTCTTAGTATACATGTGCAGGGGGTCTCCGGAGCTGAACCGCATTGGTTTCAGGTCCGGGGACCCCCTGCTTCCCGAGATACAGGCCCCTTTATGAGGTGCCGGTATCATTCTGCATTTAAAGGTCCCGATCACATGACCGCGGAATGTAAACAAAGCAGAGGGATACCGGCACCCCATAAAGGGGCCTGTATCTCGGGAAGCAGGGGGTCCCCGGACCTAAAATAAAAGCGGTTCAGCTCCGGAGACCCTCTGCACATCTACACTATGAGTAAAACACACATATCAATAAACACTCATTCCTTACCTTTGCGGCTATGTGCTACGGTAACGAAGCAGCATAAATGTATTTTTAATAATAGTGTACTGTGAGCAGGGGGTCCCCTGAGCTGAACCGCATTGCTTTATGAACCAGGGACTTCCCGAGTTACAGGCCCCGGTATGTGTCATCGGGTGGCAGTGTCGCCGCCATCTTTATAGCGTCCCATTCGCGCCGTGTCCGCTATAAATATGGCGGCGACACTGTAACCGATGCCCCAAACCGGGGCCTGTAACTTGGGAAGCAGGGGGTCTATGAGCCACACATCAATGCGGTTCAGCTCAATATTATTAAAATACATTAATGCTGCTTCATTACCATAGCGTATAGCCGCTAAGGCAATGAAGGGGTTAAGGCAGAATAGCATGTTTATTGGGGACATTTGCCCCCAATAAACATTGCAATAAACAACATACACCCCCTGTGTATTTAAAATACATAAACAACAATAAATACATTAAATACATATAGCACTCACCCATTTCCGGCTGCCACGATGAAGGCCATCCTCATCTTCATCCTGCCCATGCCCCCTCCGCTGCTGCAAAACAGACACAAGAATGAAAACATCCAATGTAATGCCCCCTAACCCCTTAATCACCATAGCGGTTATTAACTGCTACAGACATTAAGGGGTTAACTCACCACCACCCACCACTCACCCACCACTCGGGACCCTACATACCCTCCCAAACTAACCCCCCACCCCGTGAGGCCTAACCACCCTCACCCACTACCCACAAGGGAGGCCTACCCACATACCCTTGGGGCCAATACACCCTCCCCCCACCCCCAGTACCCACAATAAAAACAATACACAGCCCCACATTAAACATCATTCTATTTATTATACATGTGCAGGGGGTCTCCGGAGCTGAACCGCATTGGTTTCAGGTCCGGGGACCCCCTGCTTCCCGAGATACAGGCCCCTTTATGAGGTGCCGGTATCATTCTGCATTTAAAGGTCCCGATCACATGACCGCGGAATGTAAACAAAGCAGAGGGATACCGGCACCCCATAAAGGGGCCTGTATCTCGGGAAGCAGGGGGTCCCCGGACCTAAAATAAAAGCGGTTCAGCTCCGGAGACCCTCTGCACATCTACACTATGAGTAAAACACACATATCAATAAACACTCATTCCTTACCTTTGCGGCTATGTGCTACGGTAACGAAGCAGCATAAATGTATTTTTAATAATAGTGTACTGTGAGCAGGGGGTCCCCTGAGCTGAACCGCATTGCTTTATGAACCAGGGACTTCCCGAGTTACAGGCCCCGGTATGTGTCATCGGGTGGCAGTGTCGCCGCCATCTTTATAGCGTCCCATTCGCGCCGTGTCCGCTATAAATATGGCGGCGACACTGTAACCGATGCCCCAAACCGGGGCCTGTAACTTGGGAAGCAGGGGGTCTATGAGCCACACATCAATGCGGTTCAGCTCAATATTATTAAAATACATTAATGCTGCTTCATTACCATAGCGTATAGCCGCTAAGGCAATGAAGGGGTTAAGGCAGAATAGCATGTTTATTGGGGACATTTGCCCCCAATAAACATTGCAATAAACAACATACACCCCCTGTGTATTTAAAATACATAAACAACAATAAATACATTAAATACATATAGCACTCACCCATTTCCGGCTGCCACGATGAAGGCCATCCTCATCTTCATCCTGCCCATGCCCCCTCCGCTGCTGCAAAACAGACACAAGAATGAAAACATCCAATGTAATGCCCCCTAACCCCTTAATCACCATAGCGGTTATTAACTGCTACAGACATTAAGGGGTTAACTCACCACCACCCACCACTCACCCACCACTCGGGACCCTACATACCCTCCCAAACTAACCCCCCACCCCGTGAGGCCTAACCACCCTCACCCACTACCCACAAGGGAGGCCTACCCACATACCCTTGGGGCCAATACACCCTCCCCCCACCCCCAGTACCCACAATAAAAACAATACACAGCCCCACATTAAACATCATTCTATTTATTAAAAACATAACCCACCCCCTGTGCCCCCCCATAAATACATGATTTATCCTTTTACATACAGGGTTCATACACCAGCCCCACGCGAGTCCCCGGGGGGCTGGCGGGGCACATGACAGACCTACAGGGTACCAGCAGCTTGTTTCAAACAGGTTCTGGAGGCCTGTTGGTGGGTCCAGCCAAGCGCCATGGCCCCCAGGTGGTCTCCTTGGGTCACCGTGGGCCACAATCGGGTCCCCACTGTAGGCCCGCGGATGTCTGGGAGCCCCGAGACCGACCCACAGGTGTCTGCGGGGCCTCGGGTGGTTCCCACGGGGGTCTTGGGAACTCACGAGTGCTCACTACGGGTCCGCGGTGCACCCACGGATGTGGGACCACCGCTTCATCCCCTCACCTATGGGTCCTCGGTGCCCCCACGGATGTGGGACCACTGCTTCATCCCCGCAGACTACGGGTCCGCGGTGCCCCCACATATGTGAGGCCACCACTTCATCCCCGCAGGTGTCACCCGTGGAACCACCAGCCTGATACCCGTGAGATACCCGAGGAGACCACAGGTGGTCTCCAGAGGTCTCATGCAGAACCAAGAAACGAACCCTGAATGTAAAAAAAATAAACCTGGCCTATACATTCAATACATACATCCCCCCCCACCCCAAACACCTACAGTACAATAATGTGCTAAATAACTATTATCCAGATAGGGATAATAGATTTTTGCCCATTATTAAACACATTAACTAGCATATTCAAATAAATAAAGTACTACTGACCTCATCAATAAGAAGCCCATGTCGCCAGCAACATCCTTGTCTTTCGTTGCCCACACAATACATAGCCAATACAAAGCCAATACATTGCAATTACATTCAGATATCAAATTCAGTCTGTGGACCCCCGTGCCCCCCAGAGATAAGGCCATTAGGGGGTGCCGGTACCCTTCGACTCTGCTTGGTTTACAGGCCGCGGTCAAGTGATCGGGAACCTTAAAACGCGAGAGGGATACCGGCACCCCCTAAAGGGGCCTGGTATCTCGGGGGCACGGGGTACCCAGACCAAAACCAACGCGTGTTCAGCTCCGCAGAACCCCTGCACATCTACACTCTCAAAAAAATGTATTTCCATGTATTTATTTAATTTATTTATTATTTTTTGGCGGCGCTGTGTGTATTTTTTAATAAATTTGATCAAGGAGCAGGGGGGGGGGGGGTTCCCTGAGCATTAATTTTCGGCTCAGGGAGCCCCTGTCATGTCAATATTATTTAATCTCTCTCTGCTGCAAAAAACACTCTCGCCCCCAGTACAGTATTGCAGTAATTTACTTCTGAACATGTTAATGTAGAATAAATGCATAGTTTTATTTATATCGGGTTTATACACAGTATATGTTCGGCTGGAAAACATCAGCAATACTGTACAGCCACAATATTAATGTATCCAGCGAAATCCCCCCATTACTGCCGTTTTCTTTCTTTTGTCTGAGGAAAAACAAAATCAATAAAAGTTTTATGTACAGTAATGGTCAGCCCCTAAAGAAGTACCGCCAGCCCCCCCCAAATAATAGTACCACCTACTGTATTACCTGAATTCCATTCAGCTTGCCCGGCGCCGGCCCACTTCCGTCCAGTCTTTCATCAACCACCATACCCCGGTTTCGATAGTTCAGAGGGACTAGCCCACCTTGTAGTCAGCGGAAATCGCTTAGGTACAATGCAAGCTTACATCAAAACTGGCTGCGGAAATCCATCTCAGAGTTGTCACCGATGGAGATGGCTCATGAAGCCTGGTGATGCGCTGGTTCTGGTTCTGGCTCTGGCGCAATTGCTTGCAGGGACCTTGTCCGTCTTCTTATTCGTTTTAAACACACCCTTCGGCCTCTGCCGCCTCCATTACATAGATAACGGGAAAAACCCGGTGGACCACACACCAATACCCTCCCAACAAATTGGGCTCAATACGGTGAAAGAAACAGTGGTCATACATAAACCTTTCCTTTTGTTCGCGCCTTCAACAAATGAGGACGTTGGGCGAAAAGTCGTATAAAGTGATAGATTTTCGATAAAATACTGAAAATTTGAACAACTGTTGCCATCTTAATCCTCTGTTGACATTAAAGCGGCCCATATCAATAAGCATAACTTCGTCAGGTTTTGAAAGCGGGCTCCACTTGAACACTATGTCTCTGCTAGAACTGTGTAAGCGAAATGATGCTGTCTTTTTTAATACAGTACTGCATGTAAAGCCTAAATTGATACATTTTTTGCAAACTCTTTATACCTTCAGAGTCTCAAGGACAAGTACATTACACTGTAGGCATACTGTTAACTGGGATAAAGTATCTTTTTTTGGTATAGTAACGAAAACAACTTGCAAAGTCCACACATACTTAAGTCATAGAGTTTATGCCATCTGTGGACGAACGAAACATTGCCGCCTAATACATTCTCTGGTTTCATGAGTTATGCCATCTGTGGGACAAAACGAAACATTGCGCCTGTAAATTCTTCGGTTATTAATTTAACAATCAGATCCCCCGTCAGACCCAGGCATGAACGTGGCTGGGAAGGCAAACGCAAAGCAGCATGCAAGAGGTGAGCCGGAACGGATTCCAAGTACTGCCAGGTCAAAATCGGGCATTTGCCTTCGAAATATAAGTGTGTCGGTGCCAGTAGAATTCTTCTGTGCTGCAGGACCTGCACGCATAAACTGGTGCAATCGTTGGGGCCATTGGCAACAATAGGTTTACAGCGAAAACATTTGCTATTATGGTATCAAAGTTCTGATAAAAAAAAATATAAAAAAAACAGACAAAACCGGAGGAAAAAAAGAGAACACAATCCCTGTATAAATCATTAACTGTTATTTTCTTTGATAAATTTGTGTAGTTTTTTTGTCCCAGGAAGATTTTGACAAGATCGAATAAAGCCAAGAAGGATGGGGAGAGTCGAGGAAGATGATATCTTAACCTCCAACAAAGGAAACAGAGAAACTCACAATAACACCAATGCCATGTAATAATTTAGGCAGGTATAAACATTTATTATGGGGAGTTAGACAGCAACCAGTTATTTAACCAATGCACAAAACTAGAAAAATCTCAGAAATGGCTGTTTAAAAAAATAAAAACCGGGAAGAAGCAGTGAAAACAAAAGGTGTTGGCAACTCAAACAAAGGCACATAGAGTATAAAAAGCCTGCATTATATAGAACTTAGTGAGTATAGACTTACCTTCTATAAGAACACTAGATTTGTGGCAATGTTTTTTCATGTGTCTGCAAGGACGCTAGGTTTAGAAGAGTTGAGATGTGGAATCTATTACCTGATGAGGTTTCTGTTCCCATTATACCACAACATTTCATACTGGGCACTGACCCCATTACAAAAGTTATAACAGGTTACCGTTGACAATTATTCAAAATTAGCTTCAAGCCCAACCTATGAGGTAGTCATCAGGAAGACTTCCCTTCAAACATTCACATACGTACCCACAGACACACCTAGTCTAATTATCTGAGTACAAGAAGTAACAGTCCTAATGAACTGAAACTAGTCTGATTAAACAGTGTAAGTCTGATTTAAATAAATCCACAGGTCTATATTTTTATGCCATTAAAAGTTATTTACAGCGAGTTGATGTATAGAAATTTTCGTTTACCACGTGTGTAATTCTGAATGATAAGACTGAATTAGATTTTATTTCTTGCTTTAACAGGTAAAATAAAATCATAGAAGATGACTTGTTTCGTCGAGAGTCAGTCATTAACATTAGGATGTCATCAAACTCAGTTAATTGAAATGCTATTGTACGTAAAAACTTTTCGTACAATCATTGGGTATTACTATTTTTGACAAAACAAGTAACTC
Organism: Ascaphus truei; assembly: GCA_036426205.1. NCBI lineage: Eukaryota > Metazoa > Chordata > Amphibia > Anura > Ascaphidae > Ascaphus > Ascaphus truei. The sequence continues at coordinate 139,553 of WSYH01000511.1, forward strand.
TATTAGTATATTAGCCCTGTTTCACTGAAACACCTTCCTAAGGGACTACTGTCGCTGTATAAACACCATGCGGCTCAAGGCAGATATGAGCCTCCAGCTTGCAGGGAGCCTGGGGTAATGGAAGTCTATCGCAAGCCCTCCACTTACCAGGATCCTTAGTAAGATCGCCCTGGGCAAAGAAATACACAACAATGCGTGCAACCAAGTTTACGGTGTGCAATCATGAACTTATACCTATATGAACCGTGGCATCGCCCCATATATACAGGCACGTTGATCTTGATCACACTATACTTATGCTCTATACGTTGGAGTCTGTACTAACGCGGCTCGGCCGCATCCTAATGAAAATGTCCTGTACAATTGTGGCTCTGCACGCTCTATAGAGGGTTGTCTGAATAGGTTAGCTAATGTACGCAGTTCGCTTAGCCACTTGCGTACTGTCCGACTAGAGTTATATTCACTAAGGCAGGATCAGCGCCTGATGAACGGTGGTTCGGTACACATAATTACAATAGTCCCCCATCCGTCCGGTAGTGACCGGCCCTCTTCACAAAGGGCCCGCGCTCCCGTCGGAACTCCTCGGGCGCTGAGATGTCCCAGCCGTCTGTACCCAATGACTCGTCCACAAACTCTGTGCGCTGTCCCCATCTAAGATGACAATACTCTCCACTACGGACAGTGCGTCCCCTACAGTATCGCAGCCTACGGTGACCAGGGAAAATCCTAGGGGCACTGGGGGATAATCCTCTGGCTAGGCCGGCAGGTACACGGACCCTGCAATCACATCCTCCTCTCGCTCGGTCCCGAGCTCCTCTGCTAACGTTGGTCTGTTGCCCCACGCTTCCTGTTCCTGTATCTCGAAGCCCCCGCGCCTCTCATTGGCTCCTGCACAGGTGATTGCCCCCATGCGTTCGCGGGAGTGTGCCGTCAATTACAAAGACACTTTCCTTATTGGTCCGCGTTCGCGCGCTCCCCTTACTCATGCTCGACCTACTACCTTGTCCGTGTCCTCACAGTATTGCTCAACAACTGGCGGCCCCCTATATACCCGGGCCGTCAGAGAACCGCCATACACACACAAAACAAACGGGTGTTTAGCACATCCCCTTACATATCAAATGCATTTTTCGTGTTGAAATGTTTTAACAACAATACTTAAATTGAAGTATATAAAAACTCAAGAATATCACAAATGAGAGATAATAATCTCCAATGTATCTTTCACAAGTAAAATATAATACTACGAGGTGCAGCCTCTTAATGTATAGGTTTTATTAATGTGGTAATGACTGTTCGACAGTTGTGGCTCTGATACCACAGGTCAAAGCATTGCTTTTTAATAAGTGCTGCATTAGTAGGCACTCATTGCCTACTAAGTAGCAAAATTGTTACACCAGAAACTGGACAAACTATCAAAAACCCCTTTATGCTAATAAACGAGGGGAGGGACGTGTATAGAATTAAGGAAATTGATCATGTATAATGTGTTTATGTTATTAAGTAGCACATGGTTGAAATGCTTGAAACACTCAAAGTGTTGGCAACTTTCAGGTCCTAATAAAAGGTCAGAATTTACAGCAGAGGTGCATGTATCTATCCAATATCTGCAGAATTGAAGGATATAGTACAAATGTCATTATCTAGATACTATTTCGGAGAATCAGAAATTTCAGAATCCCATTTCTCAATAAAAAGAGTTACATTAAGACAGACGTTTCAGATACAATATGAGACATACTATATCACAAATCTTGGTCATGAGAAATTATCTAATGAAGAATGGGTCCGGCGCAGCCACAATTACAACAAGGGCCGTTGGTGCACTTATGACTGTATAGTACCCTGCCGAGCACTCCGGTGCTCGGATCGCAACAACTTCACAAAGGCCATCAGCGTAAGATGACGTCATCTGATCCCAAACGGTTCCCTCCTTGCACGACGGACCGCCAGGGCGGATCCCAACATGGAACAGGTCTCTGTGAGGACCCCAACTTGGATCGAACAACTTTAGGCAGGAACCGCATTGCGTCCGCTGTGTCCACTATACTAAATATTACCCTACTGTGACAGGATCACTAACCATGGGCCTGTCCCTACAGCCTACGTGACAAGCCGCTATACTATAGGCGTCCCTACAGCACAGCAACCTATAATGCTTTGGGGGAAACTTCTAGGGTCTACAGGGGTTAAAACCTGCCCCACCCCTTAACTCTTCCCAGTCATGAATACTACTTAACTTATCCCAGCACTCAGCAGCAAGGCGTTGACCCACTGGATGCTCGCAGCAAAGTGCTGGAGCAACAAGGTGCCTGCGGTCAGACCCACGCAACGGACACCGTGACTCTGACAAGGCAGCACTACACTAAAGGGCAGTCGTCCCTATCGGCCTCCCTCAGCACTTACCCCACGTAACCTCCAGTGGGAGTTGGGTCCTACCGGGGTGTGGGTACCTATTGGTTGCAGGAGCTGCAATCACTCCCCGCACCCTTCTTCGCCTCCTACGCTCCCTGATCCAACTGCCAGCGTGGGCCCTAAGCGCGGCGAACATGTATCCTTCTCTTCTCCACTAGACATCCTTGGCCCTCATGTAGCCACACTCTACAACAACCTGGGTCCTTGGCCTAGCCTCCATGGGAGTTTTAGTCCCGTGGAGGCTTTGCAATATTTACATTGGGGCCGCGGGCGCTTCATGTTTTTCTTCGTTGCGCCTTTGCGCGAATGTCCCTAAGTTGGCCGCCGACAACGATGTCTCAAACTACCTGCCTTCTAACAGTCGCGCGAGGCTGCTTTCTGGCCCTGAAGGTGCTGGGGGTTGGAATCCTTATGCTTGCGCTTTTTTTTGTCGCAGACCCAATGCGCATGCGGGAGCTAAGGGGCAATGGCGGCGCCCCTGCAGCCCAGCTCCGGAGTGCCGGAAATCCCCGTGAAGCTGGGACTGACCGCCCTCACCTCTGCGATCCGCTCCGGGTGAGCCGCCACGACTTCGGCAGCCCCGCGACTCGGCTACAAGGTAGCAGGGGGGTGCTGACGGCTGGGGAGACCGGCTACAATCCCCCTGGTGAAAAACCCAACGCCCCGCTGGAATGACATTACTCGAACTAATTTTTATATAATCAAAATTGCAGTGCATATTTAAAACGAACTTATCATTTTGACTTTACAGAGCGGGGTACCTGTGCACGTTCACCACAATAATACCACGAGCCAGCGATTATCAGACTGCTTGCTGAGACCTTGTTTGGGGTGCCCCAAACTGATCATGTGGGGGTACTCACTTTTGCTTGTGAGGCCTCCCCCAGAAAAATCTTCTTGGCAGAGCCCACTCTGGAGTGACAGTCACCGTTTGTCTACTCCTACCTTTACTTCCTCACTCTCCCTCTGGTGGACGGAAGAGTTACAATGTTTTGAACCAGTCCTTTACCCCGGTCCATCCGCAAGCATGGAATGCGGGATAGACCAGGGGAGGCCAAGGACCTCCGCGTGCCACTACCTTGGCGTAAGAATGGGGCGCTCCTTTTTGGGCTTAAAGGAGGTGAAGCTTTTATCTCATATACTTCGTACACAGGTCACATTTTCCCTAAGAGCTGTGAGGCTTCTACTGGGAAACGGAGAAATGAACAAGCCTCTTTTCTCAAAGTCTATTGTTCACCTGCAGGGGTAAGGGGTAGATAACCTACCACTGCAGTGATTCCCGGTGGCCAACAGGTCCTCGGGGATGCTGTCCGTTCCGCACCAGCTGTCTTGGGACTTGTCCAAAACACTTCTAGGACAATCCACGTCACTGTCTTGAAACCTCGGGGGGGGAGGAGGTTGGATCCCAGTCCTGGAACATTTGGGTTGGAGCGCAAAGCTCTCACCTAGATCAGGAGCCGTAACTCTGGCCTTTTTCACGGCCACCTCCATCGAGCCTGTGGAGAGCAAAGGGTTCTTCCACTCTGCTGGCTTGCAATGGGTTTTCTCTTCTTCTGGACACTGTCAGGAGGTTATCCTCTGTGCTTCAACCGGACCCACGAAGGAGCTGACTGTCTCTTCACGGAACGGTAAGCGACAGGTACTGGTCCACTCGCACTACTATGGACAGCTATCTTCTAAGGAGACACCTCCGCCAGGACGCGATGCTGAGTGGAGCCATTCACCTGGTGGCCATACTTAAGGAGCAACGTGCTCCCGGTCACCTGGAGGCAGCACACCCACAACACCCCTGGGGCAGTCAACTCACCGCTGTCTTCGTTAGGTTACTGGTCCCAAGCCTAGGACCGAGGGTACCATTGGATTAGGCGGACAGGCCGTTGTAAGGCACACGGGCCACATCGGTCCGCAACATTCTGGATACACCTCCTCTAGGGCACACGGGCCAAAGCAGGCTCTGTATCCGCCGAGATAGTTGGTTCGATGATTTCACTAGAGTGGTCCGCCGGCGCATCACAACACAAGTGATTGGTCGCTGGATTCACTAAGAGGGGATGGGGGGTAGAGACACCTTACCCTGGGTAATTCTGGACTCTGTGGTCCATCTGGGGAACAGTGGTTAGGGTGCACGGGCCCCCACCGTAGTTGAAGTAGACTGGTTAGCCGCACGCTTTCTCTGCGGGTTCCGTAGCACACAGCCGTACTGTTTTAGGAACTGTGCCCCGCAGCAGGCACACTGTGACCACCAGGTCTGTTTGCCACCGGGAAATCACAACTATTATTACAAACACATCTTAACACCCCTCCTCCTCACCAGGCCACCCGATATTCTATTGGTAGCCGTCCTAAAGTGTTAAAGTCCTACCACAGATAGATTCAAGTCCTTTTGTAGGCACGGGACACACAAGAAGGATATTTTCCCTCCTTTTACCCCATGTCCATATAAATGAGGTGTGTTTCTCTAAATTCTGTACTGTCTTTAATGGGAACAGCGGTTGCTGATGCTGTTCACTGTGCTTGCTCCCCCCTGGTGGAATTTAAAGGAGGGGCACGCTCTATCATGATGGGCTTGGCTCTGCCCTGAGTCCCTCACATTGCGGGGGCGGAGCTCTGGTTTTCCCGCCAGTCCCGGACGGATTCTTTGCAACACAATTTAGTGCAGCTTGCAGTCAGCAGCACATGTGCTCTCCTGTTAGGCGGGAGAGACGCCAGTTTAGTGTGACTCACTGGATGAGGGAGCCCCTCCTTTTGATCACAGTTTGTTAATCTCAATAAGGTCTCTCTGCGTATGTAAGAGGGTAGCCTTCTGGTGGGGGCCTCTGGGAAATGTAAGGTCAAGAGGGACATTTCCCCGGTATATTTCCTGATCCGCTACTAGCCATAGTCTACTACATGGTCAGTGGGGTCGTACCGGTGCTCTATCCTCTTCCACCTTTGGTCTATGCCCAGGAGTCCCCCTAGGGCCTCAAAATTCCTTCAACCTTCACTGCACTACTGGGAACATTCCTACTACTATCACATGTCGCGGGGATCTTTTGTCCTCTGGTCCGTTTGTGGGCCTCATGGCTGCGGCCAAACATGGCGAAAAATATGAATTGGACAATTTGGAAAAAATGAAAACAGCCACCCCAGGTCTCTCTCAGCAGCGCCATCCAAATGTAACGGGTTCCCCCCCCCCCAATCGCAGATTTATACTGTGGGTGCGAGAAACATACGGTGTTTACCAAGGTGTGGTGCATTACTGTTGGCTACAGAGGCTGAAGCTTCTGCCAGGTTGGAACCTGGGGCAATATATACTAGGGGTAACCACTTACTCAATTCAGCACCTCCACCTGCGATGGCTCCCACCATAGGGGGAATGGTTCCTCGCAGGAACACATACAAATAATAATACTCACACACAGTATATATATATTAACTAATACCATTTACGGAAACAGCATATACACAAGACCATACAAACAATATCAGAACAGGTGTCCTCTCTTGAGGAGACACTTACTGCACGTCCCGCAGGAAGCTTCCCAACACCAGGTGATCCCACCAGTGTCCAAAGAAACCCACCCAATGTCCCAGCACTCTTGCAGAAGAGGCAATGGGTGACTGCACAGCCAATTACACTAAGGGCCTGTGGTGGCACTTATGACTGTATAGTACCTGCGAGCACTCCGTGCTCGGATCAGCAACAACTTCACAAGGATCATCGTAGGATGACGTCATCTGATCCCCAACCGGCCTCCTTGCAACGCGGACTGCCAGGGGCGATCCCAACCTGGAAACAGTCTCTGCGGACCCCAACTTGATCCGAACCTCTAAGCAGGAACCGCAGCGTCTGCTGTGTCCTATCCTAATCTACCCTACTGTGACAGGATCCCTAACTAGGGCCGTCCCTACAGCACTACGTGACACGCGCTATACTATATGCCGTCCCTACAGCACAGCAACCTGTAATGGCTTTGGGGGGAACTCCTAGGGGTTCTACAGGGGTTAATAACCTGCCCCACCCCTTACACTCTTCCAGTCATGACTACTACTAACTTATCCCAGGCGCCTGCAGCAGCAAGCTGTGACCCCTGGATGCTCGCAGCCAAAGTGCGGCAACAAGGTTGCTGCCTGTCAGACCTCCAGCACGGACAGCCGTGACTCTGACAAGGCAGCACTACACTAGAGGGCGAGCCGTCCCTATCTTGGGCCTCCCTCGCACTTACCCACTAACCTGTGGGGAGTTGGGGCCTACCTGGGGTGTGGGTAACCTATTGGGTGCAGGAGCTGCAATCACTCCCGCACCCTTCCTTCCTCCTCTCACATCCCTGACTCCAACGCCAGCGTGGGATAGCGCGCAAAATGTATCCTTCTCTTCCCCTAGACATCTTTGGCCCTCATTAGCCACACTCATCACTGGTGTCCTTGGCCCTAAGCTCATGGGAGTTGTAGTCCGTGGAGGCTGCACTTAATTGGGGCCGCGTGCGCTCTTTCCCTGCACCTCGCGAATCCCTAATGGCCGCCGCAACATATCCCTACCTGTCCCTACTCTCTGGCGCGACTTCTCCCCTGAAGCTGGGGTAGGGTATCCTTGCGCTTTCGCGACCACTGCGCATCGTGAGATAAGGGGCAAGGTGGCGGCGCCTTCAGCCCGGCTCCGGAGCACCGGGATCCCCTTGACGCGTCGTGCTGGCCCTGGCAACCGGGCCGCACGCGTCCCTGGCAACCCCCAAGCCGGGGACCTTACACGCCCTCACCTCTGCAATCGCCTGGAGCCGCCACTGTGACTCGGCGGCCCCCGCTATCACTAAAAGGTGAGGGGGGTGTGACCGGTCTGGGGAGACCTGGCTACTAGAGATAACGGTAATCAACCACTGACCAAACAAATGATATGCCTATGCCGATTGTCAAGATCAGAAGGTGCAAGTCAGAATAAATTGCATATTACAGTTGTACATATCAGACCTAAAAAGCCCAGAGAGTGCTTGGTCTGTTAAGGTGCAGATAGTGGCCAATGTCACACAGCACCCATAAAAGTTCGCCAGGTAAAACATCACATCGAAGGAATGTGACTTAGTCTGCTGGTGGTAAGATTCCTATATCAGCGGCCAATCTGGGACAGTGTATGCCTTTATAGGAAGCACTGAGTTTACAAGTCCTCGTTTATGCCTCGAGGGCTCAGTACCAGGCTATGAATCGTCTTGCTTCCATTTGCAAACAATGCTCTGTTGCGGTTACCTCCTCTTCCACAGGTCCGAACCTGGGCGATTGGCAGGGTTTGAGTAATTTCAGTATTTATGGTTTAAACCCCTGTAGTCTATCTCCTCCAATTCGCGTGGTTAATATTGTAACTACGCATATTTCATTTTATATTTAGTTTGTTAATAGCAACAATCAGTGTTAGCACCTCCAGCTGAGAGGGGCGTGCTTTTCAATCAATAGCATCAGATTATGTAGTTAAATGGCGCCGTATCCCTTCTCCATATGCCCTTGAGAAATTGCCCGTGAGTGAGCGAAACGCGTCAGGGAGTGTCATCACGTTGGACGCATGACACTACGTCATCATAGAGTCGCTGGAGTGGACCGATCCATGCGCTGGTGTTATAGAGGCTGGCAATCGGAGCTACCTTCTGGACTCTCAAACTAAACATTTTACATCTACTCTGGCCCTGGAAATCTGCTGAAGACTTCTGCAGGGACGTTTGCCCATCCTGCATTGAGAGCGGATTTCACCATAAGGACAGAACAAATAACCCGGATGGTGGTGATTATATCACGCAATGCCTATTTTATTTGTACTTTGTAAATGCATTTTTATCCCCCTCCCCTCCCCTTCCCCTCATAAATGTACTATTTTACGCTATGGGGCGTGCGCTCTCTCCTCTCTTTTTCTCATAATATATATATATATATATATATATATACATATATATAATCTATAATTATATATATATATATATAATATTATAGATATATATAATAGATATATATATCTATCTTCCTCATAGCGCATAATTAACTAGTAATTCTCTTAAATAGATCTACATAATAGCAATATATACGTATATCATATATATCTATATCTGTATATAATATAATAGTTGCACTGATGACGCCACGTACAAATGAATGGGTGAAGGGTGGGTATCGGGCCTAGTGGGCTTAACCCTTAATTAACCTTGCGGTCGAGTTATTATCCGATAAGGGTGCTTTAAGGGGTAATTGAAAGCCAATACATTGCAATTACATTCAGATATCAATTAACCCCTTAAACACCTTATCGGATAATAACCGCAAAGGTAATTAAGGGGTTAAGCCACACTGGCCCGATACCCACCCTTCACCCATTCATTTGTACAGTGGCTTCATCATGCAACTATATATATATACAGATATATATATATATTCGGCAGGTCCCGTGGATCTGAGGCGGGAGATGGAAGCGTTGTGTGGTTTGTGGCCGCCGTCCCCCGCTGTGTCCCGGGCGCGCCTCTTGGGCACTCGGCGCCCGAGGCAGCAGCCTGCCTGGCCACTGCTGTTCCCCCGCCGGGGACGGGTGAGTGTGGCCGGGGAGGGGGGGGCATGATATGTGTGGGGGGGGGGGAAGGGAGACGAGGGGGGGGGGGGAGAGGTGGGAGATATAGATGGTGCGGGTATCGCACGGCCGGAACACTGGGTGGGGGATGGGGGGGTGTTGCGCTGAAGGGTAAAATAGGTCGTGTGTGTCCAGTGCGGAATGTAGCTGCGCCGGGGGAGGGGGGGGGGGGGGGTGGGGGGGGGGTCGGGGGGTGAAAGCGCGGGGAGACCGGGGCCGAGGAGGAGGTGCGCTGGGTGCGTAACTGTGAGGACCGTAATGGATGTAAACAGCCCCCCCCACAGTGTGTGTTGGGGTTGGGTGTTGTGTGTGTGTGTAGTGGTGTGTGTCGAGTGGGTGTGCTGGTCAGTGTGTTGTGTGTGTGTTGTCTGGTGTGTGTGTGTGTGTCGTCACTGTGGGTGTGTGTCGTGTGTGTGTGGGTGTGTCCCTGTCCCTGTCCGGTTAAGTGCCACGTGGGGTGGGTATGTCACTCGTGTGCTCGTGGTGTAACCACCCTGTGAGTGTGGGTCACGTGTGGTGTGGGTCCTGTGTGTGTGTCCATGTGCTGCCTTTGGCCCGTCACTCCCGGCCTAGGCCAATGAAAGGTGTGCTTTTTCCCGGGGGGCGGGGGGGGCCAAGGGACCAATGAGATTTCCCCTAGGGCACCGGACATCCGGCAGGCAGGCCAACCTACAGTGCTTTCACTTAATATAGTATAAAGATAATATATATATATATATATATTAAAAAAAAAAAAAA